>PVJI01006699.1:0-84106 GCA_004026765.1 Micronycteris hirsuta | reverse complement strand
TGAACTGGAGGACAAGGTAGAAAAAACACCTAGAAGGAACAAGAAAAGTAAAAGAGACTTCAAAAGAAAGAAGAGGTGGTAAGGGAGCTGCAAGACAATATGAAACGTAATAATATCTGTATAACAGGGATACCAGAAGGAGTAGAAGAAGAGCAAGGGATAGAAAACCTGTTAGGAAAAGTAATGATGGAAAACTTCCTTAATTTGATAAGAGAAAAAGACACACAAATCCAGGAAATACAGAGAGTCCCAATCAAAAGAAACCCAAACAGGCCCACTTCAAGCCACATCATAATTAAAATAGCAAAATTCCAAGACAAAGAGAGAATCTTAAAGGCAGCAAGGCAGAAATAGGAAGTAACATATACAGGAGCCCCAATAAGGCTAGCAACTGACTTCTCAATGGAAATGCTCCAAGCCAGAACAGAATGGCAAGAAACATTCCAAGTAATGAGAACCAGAGGCCTGCAACCAAGGCTACTTTACTGAGCAAGACTCTCAATTAAGATGGAAGGGAAATAAGAAGCTTCCCAGACAAAAGAAGTCTAAAAGAATGCTCCTCCACCAAACCAACTCCAGAAGAGATGCTAAAGGGCCTGCTTTAAGGAAAGGAAGGAAAAGAGGGAGAGAGAAAAACACAGGCAAAAAAAAAAAATGGTAATAAATAAGTACGTATCAATAATAACCTTAAACATAAATTGATTAAATGCCCCAATCAAAGACATAAAATAGCTGAATGGATGACCCACACATATGCTGCCTACGAGAGACACCCACCTCTTTTTTCTGACCCAATTCAGAAAAACAAAAACAAAAACAAAAACAAAAAAACAAACCTACACAGACTGAAAGTGAGGGGCTGGAAACAAATTTCCAAGCAAATGGATTGGACAAAAAAGCCAAGGTACAAATACTCATATGAGACAAAATAGACTTCAAAAAAAGAGCCATAAAAAGAGACCCAGAAAGTCACTTCATACTACTCAAGGGAAGAATCCATGAAGAAGTCATAAACATTGTAAATATATATGCACCCAACATAGAAGAACACAAACACATAAAGAAAGTCTTGGAAGACCTCAGGAAAGATATTGACAGCAACACAATTATAGTAGGGGATTTCAACAGCCCACTGTGAAAAATAGATCTTCCAAACAAAATATCAACAAATATTTTGCGGCATTGAACAATGTCCTAGATCAAATAGGATTAACTGATATATACGGAGCCTTTCATCCCAAAGAAGCAAAATACACATTCTTTTCAAATGCACATGGAACAGTTCAATGATAGACCACATGATAGGACACAAAATAAGTCTCAAAAAAATCAAGAAAATTTAAATCATATCAAGCATTTTCTCTGACCACAAGGGACTGAAACTAGAAACCAACCTAAGGAAAAAAAACTCCAAAACACTCAAACTTATGCAGATTAAATAGTACGCTATTAAACAATCGATGGGTTGAGAATGAGATCAAGGAAGAAATCAGTTTCTGGAAACAAATGAAAATGAACTCAGAGCAATCCAAAACTTATGGGACACAGCAAAGGCAGTCCTGAGAGGGAAACTCATAGCAATACAGGCCTACCTAAAAAAGATAGAAACATGTCAAATAAGCAACCTAACCCTACAACTACAAGAATTTGAAGAACAATGACAAAGACATTCCATAATAAGTAGGAGGAATAAAATAACCAAGATCAGAGCAGAATTAAATGACATAGAAACTTAAAGCACAATTCTAAGGATCAATAAATCAAGGAGCCAGTTCTTTCAAAAGGTAAACAAAATCAACAAGCCCTTAAGCAGGCTCATCAAGAAAAAGAGAGAGAGGACCCAAATAAACACAATCAGAAATGAAAGAGGAGAGATTAAAACTGATGCCACAGAAATACAAAGGATTACCAGAAATTATTACAAAGAACTATGTGCCAAGAAATTTGAAAAGCTAGGTGAAATGGACAAATTTATAGAAAAATATAATCTCACAAAACTCAATGAAGAAGAAGCAGACAGCCTGAACAGACCAGTAGCAACAGATGAAATTGAAGCAGTAATCAAAATCTCCACACACACAAAAGCCATGGACCAGATGGTTTCACAGGAGAATTCTACAAAGCATTTAGGAAGAGGTAACTCCTATCCTTCACAGAGTATTCCAAAAATCCCAAGAAAACGGAAGACTCCCAAACTCTTTTTATGAAGCCAGTATCATCTTAATCCCAAAACCAGATAAAGACACAAGAAAGAAAACTTCAGGCCAATATCTCTGATTGACATAAACACTAAAATCCTCAACAAAATGATGGAAAACCACATCCAGCATATCATTAAAAAAATCATACACCATACCATCTGGGGTTCATCACAGGAATGTAAGGATGTTACAACTCACAAATCAATGAACGTGATACCTCACATAAACAAAAGCAAAGACAAAAATCACATGATCATATCAATAGATGCAGAAAAAGCATTTCGTATGGTACAGCACCCATTTATGATAACAACACTCAGCAAAGGGAAATAGAGGGAGCATTCCACAACATAATAAAGGCTGTATATGAGAGACCTACAGCCAACATCATACTCAATGCGCAAAAACTAAAAGCTTTCCCAGTAAGATCAGGAACAAGACAAGGTTGTCTGCTTTCACCACTCCTATTCAACATAGTATTGGAAGTCCTATCCACAGCAATTAGACAAGAAAAGCAAATAAAAGGCATCGAAATTGGAAAGGAGAAAACAAAACTGTCAAAATTTGAAGATGACAGGATAGTGTACATAGAAAATCCTAGAGACTCCACAAAAAAATGCTCAACCTAATAAATGAATTTAGAAACAGCAGAATACAAAGTCAATATTCAGAAATCAAAGGCATTTTTGTATACCAACAATGAAACATCAGAAACAGAAATCAGGAAAAAGCATCCCATTTGCTATAACAACAAGAAAAATAATGTACCTAGGAATAAACCTAACCAAGGAGGTAAAAGACCTCTACTCTGAAAACTACATAACACTGAAGGAAGAAATTAAGGAAGACACACACAAATGGAAACATATACCATGTTCATGGATCAGAATAATTAACATCATCAAAATGTCCATACTACCCAAAATAATTTATAGATTCAATGCAATATCTATTAAAAGTACCAATGGAATATGTCACAAATATAGAACAAACACTTTAAATATTCATATGAAACCATAAATTACCCTAAATAGCTGCAGTGATTTTGAGAAAGGAGAACAAAGTAGGAGGGATCACAATACCTGATATCAAACTGTATTACAAAGCCACTGTAATCAAAACAGCCTGGTACTGGCATGAGAACAGACACATAGATGAATGGAACAGAATAGAAAGCCCATAAATAAACCCATGTCTCTATGGGCAACTAATATTCAACAAAAGGGACAGCAGCATGAAATAGAGTAAAAACAGCCTCTTCAACAAATGGTTTTGGGAGAGCTGGACAGCTACATGCAAAACAATGAAGCTCAAGCACCAACTTACACCATACACAAAAATATATTCAAGGTAGATAAAAGATTTAAATATAAATTGTAACACCATTAAAGTCCTAGAGGAGAACATGGGCAGGAAAATCTCAGATATTTCATGCAGCAATATCTTCACTGATATATCTCCTATAGCAAGGGACATAAAGGAAAGAATAAACTAGTGGGATCTCATCAAAATAAAAACTTCTGCATGGCTAAAGAAAGCAGCAGTAAAATAAAAAGAAAACCAACCATATGAGAAAACATATTTACCAATGATACCTCAGAGAAGGATTTGATCTCCAAAATATAGAAAGAACTCACATGACTCCACTTTAAGAAGACAAGCAACCCAATTAAAAAATGGACAACGGACTTGAACAGACACTTCTCCAAGGAGGATATACAGAGGGCCCAGAGACATATGAAAGGATGTTGGGCATCACTAGCCATCAGAGAGATGCAAATTAAAACCACAATGAGATACTACTTCACACCAGTCAGAGTGACCATCATAAACAAAGAAACAAACAACAAGTGTTAGAGAGGTTGCAGAGAAAAGGGAACCCTAGTGCACCTTTGGTAGGATTGCAGACTGGTGAAACCACTATGGAAAACATTATGGAATTTCCACAGGAAACTAAAAATGGAACTGCCTTTTGACCCAGCAATTCACTGCTAGGATTGTATCCTAAGAACCCAGAATCACAAATACAAAAGAACCTATGCACTCTAACGATCATAGCAGCACAATTTACACTTGCCAAGTGCTGGAAGCAACCTAAGTGCCCATCAGCAAATGAGTGGATCAAAAATCTATGGTCCATTTACACAATGGAATTCTATGCAGTAGAAAGAAAGAAGAAGCTCCTACCCTTTGTGACAGCATGGATGGAACTGGAGAGCATTATGCTAAGTGAAATAAGCCAAGTGGTGAAAGTCAAATGCCGTATGATCTCACCTTTAACAGGAACCTAATCAACAAAATGAAGAAATCAAAATATAACCAAAGACATTGAAATTGGGAGCAGGCTGACAGTGACCAGAGAGGAGAGGGGAGGGGATAATGGAGTGGGAAGGGGGAAGAGTTTGCAGGAACAATTATAAAGGACACGTGGACAATAGCAAGGAGGGTGGAGACAGGGGAGGGAGGTGGCCAGTGCTGGCATGCTGGGGAAGAGTGGGGGGGAAAGGTAGAAAACTGTACTTGAACAACAATAAAAAATGTTTAAAAATAAAAATTGAAAAAATAAAGTGTATAGGTTAGTTTTGTAGGTCTGTGGTTGGGCCTTAGACTCTGTATTTCTGACCCAGGTATAATGATGTTCCTGGTTCCTGTGGAACATTATTGAGCAGCAAGGTGCTAGATAACAAAAACTTCCCCAAGGAAAACAGGATCCAACACCCTCAGCTTTCAGAGACATGTTTACAGCACATTAGGAGTCACCCAGATACCCTTTCCCTTGTCCCACAAAAAAGCTAATCTTTTGAAGGTATCTCATGGAAGCAAAATATTTGCATGATATAAGGATTAACTGCAGGAAAAGTTCAGTGCACAATTTACTCCTGTTTCTTGCAGGAAATGAGGAAAATACAAAAGTCTCTCGAAACAGAAGAGATTCTGCCTTTTTAACTCTTTTATGTTCTTTCCAATAAGATCATAATGCAAAAATTTGGGACCTCTATATGTTTAGGGGGATCATTTTTAAATGATTTTATTTATTTACTTTTAGAGAGAGTGGAAGGGAGGGAGAAAGAGAGGGAAATAAACATCACTGTACAAGAGAAAAAATGACTGGCTGTCTCTTGCATACCCCCATCTGGGGACCTGTCCCACAACCCAGGCATGCTCCCTGACTGCAATAGAACGGGCAACCTTTCACTTGGCAAACTAGCACTCAATTCACTGAGCCACGGCAGCCAAAGCAGGGGGATTATTTTTTAATCTAGAGAAGCAATAGAGCAGACATTTGGCATTTGTTTTGTTTTAAAGGTATATGAGAAGAAATGTCTTTAAAATAGTGCATTAGACCAAGTTGATCCAATGCCATGTTGGAAAGTTTATACTGGATTATCTCCTCACATAAATCAAATTGATATATTGGGCTAAGGGCAGGGTAGTTGGAAAGAAAGAAAAAGTATTTATTGAGTCATATATATCATGTGTTAGACAATGTGTTAAGCTTGGTCAGGAGATGCTATGAGAAGGGACATCTGTACTCTGCCACACCTGGGCATGTCAGCAGCAAATATTTATAGAAAGTCCAGAAATAGGTGGTATCATTAGGCACCATATATGATGTCCATGTGTTTTTTTAATTCTATGTCCATTTATGCTATTAAATTATAGTTCCTGTGCAAATACTTACTTCAATAAAGTTTTTTAAAAGTGTGTAAATAAAATGCCTGTATATTTATGCTCACCAATATCATCTCAAAATCAGTATATTTTAGTTCATTACGCAGATATATATAACATATATATGTATATATGTCATATCTCTGTTATATATATAACAAATTATATATTTGTTATATATACTTGTTATACTTTGTTATATATATGTCATATGTTTGTGTATATGTATCATATGTATTTATTATATATAACAAATAATGTATTTGTTATGTATATATACTTGTTATACTTTGTTATCTTTAACAAATATATACATATATACATATATACATATATGTATATACATATATGTATATATAAATATATACATATATATATACATATATATATCTTAAGAAAAATAAGTACTTTTCTTAATAGATCTTTCTAAAATATTTTCTCTTCTGCATCCAGGAACATTCTCATTTAGAACAAAAAAAGAAAAAGGAAAGTTGAGGTTCTCCCAATTCTCTTACTTACTTTCTAATTGTAAGAGTCCCCAGTTTCATCAGATCTCATCTTCTTATTTTCCAATCACAGGACAATCACTGATAGGGGAGACGCCACTGACCACCTCTTGTGAATTCTAGAGAAGTTCCCTCTCTGAGCAAAAATAACTTTGCAGTGGTGATTCATCATATAGTCTATAGAAAACAGCACAAGCAAAATGAGTGTGTGCCCATTAACTGTGGTACAAAATCTGTAACTCCATTCCCAGCTGTCCAAATCTGCTGAGTCCTGTCAAGTGCATGGAGAAAGATAGGATCACTGGAAATGTTTCAAAGAGTTTTGGAAATAAAATTTTAACTCAGGCTTTGACACTTACCACACGTGCACTTTTTAAAAAAGCTATATTACATGATGTTACAATTAAAAAGCAAAGATCAAAACATGTTGTCACATGTAAATATGAAACAGAGGGCCATGCCTTGTAGCGTCTGCTTCAAGTTAACTGCAGATGTGAAATGTTGATAGAAATTATCATTGGGGGGGTGTTTTGTACTTTACATTATATCACAATTCACTTAATTAGTTTGGGCATATTTTAATAAATTTGATCTTAATCCAATCAGGCAGAAAAGTTATGAAAAATTTATATAGTTATTAGAATACCTGAATATTTTTAAGGAACATGTTTTGAATGAACATGTTTTATATTTATGAATTTAGAATTTGGTTTACATAGAATCTATGAAAATTCCAGGGACATGACACATGAGGTTCTTATTTCACTAGAAGAAAATTTCATTCCTTTAATATAAAATCTCAAAGAAAATTTTTGGAGAAAACAAAAAGGAGACACAAAAGGCCCTTTTATTAACATACTTTCCATTGAATCATACATACAGTTCTATTGACTCTGCATGGAAAGCCTGTGCATCTTTGACTGTGAGGGAGACAGACACAGCAAACAACCTGCGTCCAAGGGTGACCTGATGAGGGGTCCTGGCATTCCACATGAAGCTCCCTTTGGTCAATCAACTTAAAAATAGCTCCCCACAAGGCTCTGTACCTAACTAGAGTACAGAGATAAGTAAGAATAATCAAAATAATTAAGTATTTGTGTTGATGAACTTTTCACAATGCCTGGCACATAATAAGCACTCAACAAAATGAAATAAAACAAGCCAAATGCTCAAAGGGCACAGTAAAGTTTATAGTGAGAGGAACAATATATTTAACATAGGCAGGTGCTGCCAACTGATGATCTATACAACACTCATCAACAGAGTAGTAGCCACATGTGAATCCTTAAATTTTAACTAATTAAAATTTAATGAAATCGAAACTTTGTTCTTCTGTTACAATAGTGGCATTTCAAGTGACAGGTGGTCACCACATCAGACAACACAGAGGTAGACTGTCTTCATTATTGCAGAAATTCCCGATAGCCCTGCTTTAAACTATTGTATGAAAGGCATCTGAAGGAATAAAGCACAGGGTTGACAAATTTGAATATACAGAATAGGCACAAAAAGGACAGAGCAAACGATACTGGGTAGAAAAGCTAGGTAACATTGCCAAAAAGAGGGGGAAATGCATTTCTATGGAGACATACAGCCTGTCTAGAGATTCATTTTGAGGACCAAATCTTAGGAAAAAAACACCAAAATAATTTAAATCCATCTGCTTGTATTTAGAATCGTAAAGCACAAAGAGAAAACAAATTATTTAAATCCTAGGTTAATAGGGACCCTATGTAACTATTGCCATTTTTAGTGTTAAACATAGACTTGCAGTCAACCAGTTGCAGAGTGAATGAAAGCTCTTCTGTGACACATAGTGACGGGCAGAAGTACACGGAAATAAAAGTTGATTTACAAGGCATCATTTTAAATTTGTTTTTTTAATATTTTTCTTTCAGTGAGAAGATAGCAAGTTTCATCACTTACAAGTTTTTCATATGACTTACGGCAACAAACCACCTTTGTGGTTCAATGCACCATTAAATTTTATCTTGAACATATTTCCCACATAAAACCTAAATCTCTATTAAGCCTCAGCAATGTAATGCATAAATCTCTCCAAGTAGGGATAATCATTACATCTCTGTAGAAAACACCATTTTTTCCACATATGAAAATGATTAAATTAAAAATGTAATAACCGAATTTAGAAAAGTTCCTTTAGGCCATAGAAAATGAATTTAATCTCTGAATATGATTTATGCCTGTCACTGAGCTAAACCTCATCATCAGATGTAGTTCACAATAAAGTGTGCCATGATTCTTGCCTCATTAATGATGCCTGTCTGTACAACAGGTGATATTTAGGGCCAAAGTGAGCATCTCTGACCTATGAGAACATCTATACCCACCCTACTGTAGGACGCTAATGGAATATAAGCCATTAAAATTATTGACCTGTGACTTAAAAATGGCTCAGAAGTCATGTTTTCCTGCCCTTAGAATTAGAACATTCTATTTCAACCTGGAAGCAATTTAAAATATGTATAGACAGGTAAAGGTATTAAAATAATGAATTAAATAAGACAGTTACCTAAATTAAGTCCCATACAGATAGAATTAGCCAGCATGCAGGCAACTGCAACAGTTTCCATGTTGTGGTATACATAAAGTTGTACCATAAAATACATTGGCAGGAACAATGTTGTATATATTTTTGAGAAATTTTGGGCATTCTTGTTAAAAAGGAAATGTTAACACAAAACAAGTTCAAGGGACATTGCTTTGATTAATTATAGCAATCTACCAAATAATTTTATTTATTTTTATTATTTTTTATTTTCATTCAAATACAATCTTCTCCATTTACCACCAGGCCTCCCATGTACATGACAGCCACCCGCACCTCACAACCTCGATCCTACCCCTCTTTGGCTTTGTCCATGTGTCCTTTACACATGGTCCTAGACGATCCTTCCCATTTCCCCACCATTATTCCCTCCCACCTCCCCTCTGGTTAGTGTCACTTTGTTCTTTAATTTAATGTCTCTGGTTATATTTTGCTTCCTTGTTTGTTTTGTTGATTAGGTTCCACTTATAGGTGAGATCATATGGTATTTGTCTTTCACCACCTGGCTCATTTTACTTAGCATGATGCTATCCAGATCCATACATGTTATTGCAAAGGGTAGGAGTTTCTTCTTTCTATCTGCTGCATAGTATTCCATTGTGTAAATGTGCTATAGTTTCTTGATTCACTAATTTACTGATTGAAACGGGGTAGATCGGACCTGCCGATACCCGTGGGTGACCGTGACCCAATGCATGTATGAACCTCATACCGAGACACACGGGGAAAGAGAGACCGGGGCCACGTGGCTGATTCCTCCCATCTCAGGAAAAAGCCCAGTGGCTTGTCCAGCTAGGGTTTTTATCAGGGGCATTAGCAATTTACATTGGATTGATTATACATGGGATTAAGCAGAACAGGTGTAGGATTACTCATTAGCAGGGCATCAGGATGTTGATTCACGTCCAGTTGCAGACAGGACCAGATTAAAGTAATATGCAGGGCACAGAAAGCCAGAATTTTTAAAGATACATCTTTGCCAAATTCCTATTAGAGAATTCCCATTCCACAGACATGATCCACACTTTCTCACACAGGAATCACACGGAGCTGTGCTCAAAACGTGTAAATTCTCAGGACTGCGTGTTTACACGCATGTGGAAATCACTGCCACAACTGATGAACACTTAGGTGGCTTACACCACTTGGCTATTGTGAATTATGCTGTTGTAAACATTAGGGTGCATTGGTTCTTTGAATTGATGCTTCAGGATTCTTAGGGTATACTCCCACCAGTGGAATTGCTGAGTAAAAAGACAGTTCCATTTTTAGTTTTCTGAGGAAATTCCATACTGTTTTCCACAGTGGCTGCACCAGTCTGCATTCCCACCAACAGTGCACTAGGGTTCCCCTATTTCCCCACAACTTTGCCAGCACTTGTTAGTTTGTTGATTTGTTTATGATGGCTATTCTGATTGGTGTGAAGTGGTATCTTATTGTGGTGTTAATTTGCATCTCTTTGATGGCCAGTGATACTGAGCATCCTTTCATATGTCTCTGGGCCCTCTGTATGTCCTTGAAGAAGTGCCTGTTCAGGTCCTTTTCACTTTTTTAATTGGGTTGTTTGTATTCCTGGTGAAGACTCGTGTGAGTTCTTTCTATGTTTTGGAGATCAAACCCTTGTCCGAGGTATCATTGGCAAATATATTTTCCCATATGCTTGGCTCCCCTTTCATTTTGCTGATGTTTTCTTTAGCTGTGAAGAAGCTTTTTATTTTGAAGAAGTCCCCTTAGTTTATACTTTCCATTATGTCCCTTACTCTAGGGGACATATCACTGAAAATATTGTTGTGTGGGATATCTGAGATTTCCTGCCCATGTTCTCCTCTAGGACTTTTATGCTGTCACAACTCATATTTAAGTCTTTTATCCATTTTGAGTTTATTGTTTATATGGCATCACTTGGTGGTAAAATTTCATTTTCTGGCATGTAGGTTTCCAGATCTCCTGACACCATTTGTTCAAGAGGCTGTTTTTATTCCATTTTATGCTAGTGTCCTTTGATCAAATATTAACTGAACAAACATTATTGGATTTATTTTTGGGATCTCTATTCTATTCTATTGGTCTATGTGTTTGTTCTTATGCCAGTACAAGACTGTTTTGATTACTATGGCTTTGTAATATAGTTTAATATCAGGTATTGTGATTCCCTCCTAGTGCGTTCTTCATTCTCAAAATTGCCACAGCTATTTGAAGTTTTTTATAGTTCCATATAAATTTTTGAAATGTCTCTTATATATCTAGGAAATATGTTATTGCTAATTTCACAGAGATTCATTAAATCTATAAATTTCTTTGGGTACTGTGGACATTTTGATTATGTTAATTCTTCCAATCCATGAACATATATATGATTTCATTTATTTATATATTTCTTAATTTCTTTCTTCAGTGTTGTGTATTTTTCTGAGTACAGGTTTTTTATATCCTGGGTAAGGTTTCTTCCTAGGTACTTTACTTTTCTGTTGCTGTATCAAATGGGATTTTTTTCCTGATTTCTGTTTCTGATATGTCATTGTTGGTTAACAAAAATGCTTCTGATTCCTGAATATTAATTTTTTATCATGCTGTTTTGCCAAATTCACTTATTAGGTTGAGGAGTTTTTTGGTTGAGTCTAAAGGATTTTCTATGTACACACTCATAGTATGTGCAAACAATGACAGTTTTGCTTCCTCCTTTCTAATTTGGATGCCTTTTATTTCCTTTTCTTGTCTGATTGCTGTGGATAGGACTTCCAGTACTATGTAGAATAGGAGTGGTGAAAGTAGACAACCTTGTCTTGTTTCTGATCTTAGTAGGAAAGCTTTTAGTTTTTGCCCATTGAGTATGATGTTGGCTATAGATATCTCATATATGGCCTTTATTATGTGAGGAATGCTCCCTCTATTCCCACTTTGCTAAGTGTTTTTACTATAAATGGGTGCTATACCTAATCAAATGCTTTTTTCTGCACCTATGGATATGATCATGTGATTTTTGTCTTTTGTTTTGTTTATGTGATGCATTATTTTTATTGAATTGCCAATATTGTATCATCCTTGCAGCTCTGGGATGAATCCCACATGATCATGGTGTATGATCTTTTTAATGTATTGCTGGATGCACTTTTCCAATATTGTGTTAAGGATTGTAGTGTCTATGTTCATCAGCGATATTGGCCTGAAGTTTTCTTTCTTTTTTATGCCTTTATCTGGTTTCAAAATTAGGATGATGCTGGGTTTGTAAAAAGAGTTTGGGAGTTTTCTGTATTCTCAGATTGTTTAGAATAGTATGTGAAGCATAGCAGTTATTTCTTCCTTAAATGTTTTCTTAATTTCTCCTGTGAAACTGCCTGGTCCAGGGCTTTTCTGTGTCAGGAGCTTTTTTTTTATTACTGCTTCAATTTTGTCAGGTGTTATTGATCTGTTCATGCTTTCTGTTTCTTCATTTAGTTTTGGGAGATTATATTTTTCTAGGAATTTGTCCATTTCACCTAGGTTTTCAAATTTCTTGCCATATGGTTCTTTGTAGTAATTTCTTACAATAATTTGCATTGTTGTGGTATCAGTTGTAATCTCTCATTTCATCTCTAACTGTGTTTGAGTCCTCTCTCTTTTTTTCTTTATGAGTCTGCTTAAAGGCTTGTTGATTTTGTTTATCTTTTCAGAGAACAAGCTCTTGAATTCATTAATCCTTAGAACTGTACTTTTAGTCTCTATGTCATTTATTCTGTTCTGATCTTGGTTATTTCCTTCCCTCTACTTACTCTGGGCTGTCTTTGTTGCTGTTCCTCCAGTTCCTGTTGGTTTAGGGTTAGTCTTTTTTATTATTATTATTGTTTCTGTGCTTTGAAGTAAGCCTGTATCACTATGAACTTCCCTCTCAAGACTGCCTTTGCTGAGTCTCATATGTTCTGGGTTGTTGTGAGTTCATTTTCATTTGTTTACAGAAACTTTTTTATTTCTTCCTTGATCTCATTCTCAACCCATGCATTGTTTAATAGCATGCTATTTAATCTCCATGAATTTGAGTGTTTTTGAGTTTTTTCCTGGAGGTTGGTTTCTAGTTTCAGTCACTTGTGGTCAGGGAAAATGCTTGATGTGATTTCAGTTTTCTTGAAATTGTTGAGGCTTGTTTTGTGTCCTATCATGTGGTCTATCTTTGAAAATGTTCCATGTACATTTGAAAAGAATGTGTATTTTTGCTTCTTTGGGATGAAAAGCTCTCTCTCTCTCTCTCTCTGTATATATATATATTGTATGTATATATATACTGTATCTCTGTATATATACAGAGATATATATATCTCTGTATATATATACTGTATGTATATATCTCTCTCTCTGTATATATATATTATATATATATATATCTGTATATTATATATATATTATTATATATATTATATATTATTATATATATATAATCAGTTAAGTCCATTTGATCTAGGGCATTGTTCAATGCCACACTATCTTTGCTGATATTTTATTTCAAAAGTCTATCGGTTGTTGACAGTGGAGTGTTGAAATCCCATACTATAATTTTGTTGCTGTCAATATCTTTTTTGAAGTCCTCCAAGATTTTCCTTATGAATTTGGGTTCTCCTATTTGGGTGCATACATATTTAGAATGTTTATGTTTTTTTGATGGAGTCTTCCCTTGAGTACTATGAAGTGACCTTCTGGGTCTCTCTTTATGGACCTTGTTTTGAAGTCTATTTTGTATGATATGAGTATTGCTGCCCTGGCTTTTTTTTTTTCCTGTCCATTTGTTTGGAATATTTGTTTCGAGTGCTTCACATTTAGTTTGTGTAGGTCTTTGGTTCTGAGGTAAGACTTTTGTAGGTAGCATATATATGGGTCATGTTTTCTTATCCATTCAGCTATTCTATGTCTTTTGATTGGAGTGTTTAATCTATTTACATTTAATGTTATTATTGATAGGTACTTATTCATTGCCATTTTACTTCCTTTGTAAGTGTGTTCCTCTCTCTCTAGCTGTTTTTTTTTTCCTTTTTTTAAAGCATACCCTGTAGCATCTGTTGCTGAACTGGTTAAGAGGTGGTGTATTCTTTGAGCCTTCTTTTCTCTGGGTAACTCCTTATTTGGCCTTCTATTTTAATTGAGAGCATTGCTGGACACAGTAGTCTTGGTTGAAGGCCTTTGTTTACCATTAATTGGAATATTCCTTGCCAATCCCTTCTGCTTTGGAACTATTCCATTGAGAAATTAGGTGCTAGACTTATCGAGGCTTCCTTGTATGTTACTTTATGTTTCTCCCTTGCTGCTTTGCAAATTTACTCTTTGTCTTGGAATTTTGCCACTTTAGTATGATGTGTCTTGGTGTGGGCCTCTTTGGGTTCCATTTCTTTGGGACTCTGTGTTTCCTGGATTTTTGTGACTTTTTCTCTCCTCAAATTAGGAAAATCTTCCATCATTACTTTTTCAAAAATGTTTTCCATCATTATTTTTTTCAGGATTTTTATCACTTGCTCTTTTTATTTTCCTTCTGGCATCCCTAATATATGGATAATATTATGTTTCATATTGTTCTGAAGTTCCTTTACCACGTCTTCATTCTTTCTGAGTCTCTTTTCCTTTCCTTGCTCTTTCTGAGTGTTTTTATCTACCTTGTCCTCCAGCTCACTAATTGGATCCGCTGATTCATCTAGCCTGCTTTTGAGTCCTTCTACTCTGTTCTTCAATTTAAAAATTCTATTCTTCATTCTTCTGGCACCTGTTGATAGTTTCTTTTTCCTTTTTCATGTTGATATATTCTGCAGTGAGTCCATCCTAGTTTTCCTGTAATTCTTGGTAATTCTGTGTGAGCTCATTGGGCTTCTTTATCACAATTGTTTTGACCTAAATTTTTGATAGTTGACTTGCCTGTATTTCATTTATCATTTTTTTCTGAGGATCCCTCCTTTTCTTTCATTTAGGGTTGCTTCTTGGTCTTCTCATTATTTGTGAGACTCTTCTTCTTAAATTGATCTGTTCTGACTCTCTTGGTTTGTGGTATGAACTTCTATGGTAGGAGACCTGTGAGATTCAGTGGTACAGTTTTCTTGATCCCCTGACCTTGCTGTTCTTGGGCTGTCATTCATGTTGCCTCTCTGGATGTATTTGGGTTTTGATTGTTGTTGGGTCTTTCTTTGGTGGGTCCTTCCCTCCAGTTGGTTAACTGAGAGTCACTCCATCCCCATGGCTTATTTGCTGTTGGACAGGTGTTGACAGGTTGTGTTGAAGCTGTTTCTTCTGTCTGTCTGAGGTTCTGAGGCCTCTCTCTTGCTATTGTTCAGTTGTTGTTTTTTTTTTTTTCTGGGTAATTTCTCTACCATTTAGTTGTAATTCCAGATTGTTCCTGGGTGGATGTTAATGTGAATTCCATTCACTCCTTCACCATCTTCCTTTGTAATCTCTTGGTGGTTCCTTTGTGGGTGGGTTCTCCCTTCCAGCAGGTATACTGGTATTCACAGCTGTAGCGGATTTCGTCCCACAAAATCTGTGGGGGGGACTGCACCGATCTCATGAATCAAACTCACCCAGAGATACGCTTGGAGAATAGAGTCCAGCAGCCACGGGTCTTTCCCTCCATCTTGGAAAAAGGCCCCAGGTGTAGCTCAGCCAGGCTTTTTATTAGAAGCTTTAGGACATATTTACATTGGATTTATTATTCATGGGCTTATGCAGAACAGGGGTTTTTAGTTGGGTCATGAGGATATATGGGAAGGGAATAGATACGGGGTAGGTTTACTCAGTAAGGTAAACATTTAGGGTACAGAGCATTAGGTTGTAAATTCAGGTCCCATGGCAGACAGGACTGGGGTAGTACATTAAACAGGAGACAAGTAAGTAAATTGAGGGTAAGCTAACTAGGGCTGTTAACTATTAGGAGATAGAGAAGAATTTCATGGACTCATTAACTTAAGTCTCTTGACTCCGGGAGGGAGAGACTCAGCAAGTCAGAGAATTTTTTAAGATACATTTTTGCCAAATTCCCATTAGAGGATTCTTTTTCCACTGACATGATCCACACTTGTCCACAAGGGAATAATTTTTCCTCACGTGGAGCTGAGCTCAAAACGTGTAAATTCCCGGGACTTATGTTTTTTACGCGTGTGGAAAGAATTCCCACACAGTTCCACCTACTCTTTTTTTTTTAAGATTTTATTTATTTATTTTTTAGAGAGAGGGGAAGGGAGAGAGAAAGAGAGGGAGAGAAACAGCAATGTATGGTTGCCTCTCACATGGCCCTCACTGAGGACCTCGCCCGCAACCCAGGCATGTGCCCCGACTGGGAATCGAACCGGGATCCTCTGGTTCCCAGCCCATGCTCAATCCACCGAGCTACACCAGCCGGGCTCCACCTACTCTTTTATGTGATCAATTGGAAGGGGAAGGCAAAATGGATTAAGACAACTGAAGTGTATTCTGTGGGATTTAAAGTACCAACCTGTAGAGAAGAGATAAGACACCTTTTGGAAAAGTATAGTGTTAACTGTGATATTTCACCCTACTAGCCACTTTTTGGAAAGATTAGAAAAGAGATAAGACTCTTGTTAGGGGGGAAGGATTGTGAGTTGAATCCACAAAGTAGTGAGCTTGTGGGAGGTCAGATTATGAGATATAGTGAGAGTAAAGGATAAAAAATAGGCATAGTGTGTGAGAGAATAGAGTTAACTAGAACAGTAATAAAGTTCCAGAAGACAGTGAGATGGGCTAAGAGCTGGGAGGGGTGCTGTGTATATAACAACAATCATTTACAATACTCTATAACAACAATCATTTACAACAATATTGGGACAACGATCATATGACAAAATTGATACGACCTGAATAACAAGAATGGGAAGTATAAGACCTAGAGTGGTGTGCTATTGGAACACAAGTGAAGCCAGAGAAGGAAAATTAATAATACACTATGAAAGAGAGAACAAGGAAAACCACTCAAACAATGCAATTAAACAAACAAATAAAATGAAGAAAACTAAACAGAAAGAATGGAAGTAAAAAATGCTAATAAAATAAAGAAGCAAAAATGATGACAAAATAAAATAATACAAATAAACAATAACAAGCAAGTTCTCTGGAATAGCAAAGTGAAATTTGTCTCAGTTTCTCAATTGTTGGGATTAGCCTTGTGATCCTTCTTTGAATCTGACTCTGGTCCTTTCACAGCTCCAGGTCTTATCGTTTCAGTTAGGAAAAGAAATAATAAAAAGAATATATACATGTATGTATATATATTTATATATACATATATATGTATATGTGTGTGTGTGTATATATAAAAATATATATATAGGCCTCCCGCTGACTTTAAATTGGCCAAACGAGTTCTGCTGGTCTTCCTGGCTGCAGCAGGTTGAGGTGGATTGAGTTTCTCTTTTCTCTCTCTTCCTATGGTTTTGCAATGATGGGTGCCAGGTCTGAGCTCCACCTTTCATAGTTTCCCAGTCTCCAGCCCAGTTCCTCAATTCGCTGCTGGGCCCCCACTGCCCTTATACACCAGGCCAGTGCCTTCAGTCTACCAGTTGTACTGTCTTTGAGGTGCACCAGTTAGGGACAACTCACACACGACCTCCTCACTCTTTGCGGTCCTCGGTGCTAGACAGTCTCAAAGTCTCTTCAGGGTAGTTCAGCTCCCCCAATGACTTAACTCTTTCTGGGGACTGCCAACTCCTCAAGCCCTGCTGCTCTCCTTTGTGGGGATGCCTCCACCTTCCTCTTAGCAAACCAGACTGGTGGAGTGATTGGGGGGGTCACTGCCTTGCAGGCAGCAGCAGAGGCAAAGCAGGTACATCTGCTGAGGCAGAAGCTATGGGGTGCTGCTTGTACTGCTAAGGCAGGGAGGGGGATACAGGTGCATGAGTGTGGCCCAAGGTGCAGCAGCTGAGGCAGGGTTCAGCTGTGGCATCAGTGGCAGGGGAGGGTGCATAGCCAAGGTTGCTGTGGTGGCTGGGGCATGGGCTCACCCAAGACAGAGCAGTAGGCACAGCCGCTGCAGGAGAGTTCTCTAATCAGCCACTGATAGCCTCTTTTTTTTTAATTTGTTATATTTTTATTTCTATTTAATATTATGAACATTTTGTTAAGATCTTCTTAGCCAAATTCTATACATACACCTGTGTATGTCTAGAAAAAATTTTAAAGCCTAACAATGCATGAATTTTTACTTTTTTTAAAATAATTACTTCATTGTTTTTAAATTACAGTTGTCTGCATCCTCTCCCCTCCCCTTCCCTACCCGCTCCAACCCCACCTCCCTTCCCCGCCTCCCTCCTCTTCCTTGGCTCTGTCTATGTGTCCTCCATAGTGGTTCCTGAAAACCCTTCTCCCCAATGTCCCTTCCTCCCTCCCCCATGGTTATTGTTAGATTGTTCTTAATTTCAATGTCTCTGGTTATGTTTTGTTTGCTTTCTGCTTTTGTTGATTATGTTCCAGTTAAAGGTGAGATCATATGGTATTTGTCCTTCACCACCTGACTTACTTTACTTAGCATAATGCTCTCCAGTTCCATCCATGCTGTTGCAAAGGGTATAAGCTTCTTCTTCCTCTCTGCTGCATAGAATTCCATTGTGTAAATGTACCATAGTTTCTTGATCCATTCATTTGTAGAGGGCACTTAGGTTGTTTCCAGCACTTGGCTATTGTGAATTGTGCTGCTATGAACATTGGAGTGCATAGGTCCTTTTGATAGCCTCTTTTTCATAAAAATCTTCCTGTTCAAGCCTGCCACTCCTAACAAGACCCTGGTCTCTCATAGAGCCCAACTTTCCAACCAGACCAGAGACTGTCTAGATCAGCATTCTTCATGGCCCAACTCTTCTTCCTTCTCCCAGAATCCCCCGGCTTCCAAATTTCTTTGGTAATGACCCAGGTGGCATCCGCAGTCTCAGCAGGTGAACACTGACCCTGTGCATCTGCCACTTTGTCTTTATTCCCCAAGATTTCAAGCATCCATGTCCATCCTGGGGTTGCTCTATCCTCCCTGTTCATCAGGGGAGGGAGCTATTGACCTGACTCTCTTCCAAGATTCTTGTGGCAGGGCTGGCAGGTGCCTTTCCTGGGGCTGTAGCAGCCCTGGTCCCCATGCTGGTCCCAGGGATCTTACTGTACCAAAGCAATCTCCTTACCATCTTTTTTTCAATGTCCTCTACAATTTTGGCCTCCAGCCTTCATATATGATAGGATACCATTGACTGTTCACTCTGTTCCTCAGAAGATCAGCCAGATGTTCCACCTGTGTGCAGGGGTAAGTGGACTCTTCTCCCACCTACCTCGCTGCCATCTTCCTCTCTCCTATATGTCATTATTAACTTATTCATTATTTAATAGCATTCTATTCAATCTCTACAAATTTGAGTATTTTTGAGTTTTTTCCTTGAGGTTGGTTTCTATTCTCAGTCCCTTGTGGTCAGAGAGCATGTTTGTTGTGATTTCAGTTTTCTGGAAATTGTCGAGGCTTGTTTTGGGTTCTATCATGTGGTCTATCTTTTAAAATGTTCCACGTGCATTGGAAAAGAATGTGTATTTTGTTTCTTTGGGATGAGAGGCATATATATGTGTGTGTGTGTGTATATATATATATATATATATATATATATATATATATATATTATCAGTTAGGTCAGTTAAGTCCTTTTGATCTAGGGCATTGTTCAATGCCACAATATCCTTGTTGATATTTTGCTTGAACGCTCTATCCATCTTTGACAGTGGGGTATACAAATGCCTAGTATATATAAGTGTGTTGTTGTTTGTACCTTTCTTTAAGTCCTGCAAGATTTTCCTTATATATTTTGTTGCTCCTATGTTGGAAACATATATGTTTATAATGTTTATGTCTTCTTGATGGATTCTTCCCTTGAGTATTATGAAGTGTCCTTAAGTGTCTTTTTTTATGGCTCTTGTTTTGAAGTCTATTTTGTTTGATATAAGTATTACTACTCTAGCTTTTTTTCTCAGAAATGAATAAACATTTAAAGAAACTATTGTTGGCACACAAATATTCAAATAATAAAAACGATATTTTAATTCCCATATCTTAATATGGTATTCAAATATTATCACTAAGAATTTCCATCACTAATTATTTCCTCTCTTCATTCTCATGACTCATGTTTTTTCCACCCTGCCCAGCTGGTGTTCTGGAATATGTCAGTGGGCTATGGTCAGTCTGGTGCCACAACTCAGAAGACTCTCTAGGAGGTCTGAGCAGAGTCTGGGAAAAACTGATTTGTGTTGCTCTTGGGGAGAAGCCATTTTCCCCTTGTTTGTCTGAATGATATCACCATTTCTGTGCATTCACACAGTGAAATTTTGGTCTGTTTGGACCTGATTATTTCTCCTGGCCTCACCCTGACAACTTCTTGAGACCCTGCCCCACCACAAAGATCCATGGACACCTAGAAGGTGGTGGTTGACCTCAGTGTACCATGAGACTATTGAAGAGTAGCCTCTGACCTAGCACAGGTGCTGTATTTGAATCTGTATTAATCTGTACCACTCACCCTACCTGGTGACTCAATGAGAATATTACCTCATGCAACTTGCATACTGCCACACTCTTTTGGTGACTGAGCCTAACAGTCAACAAGCAGGTGAAGGTAGGTGGAAGTGTATTTCAGAGTTCCTTATGCTTTTACTGACCTGCTCCCAAACTTGGTGGTGGTGGAAGTTGGCATAGGTGCACAGGTTAGCCTTTCACACACACACACCCAAGTTCAGCAGAAGCATGACAAACTATGGATCACTTTGTAGCTCCAAACAGGTTTCCTAGGATCTGTTACAGGCAGCATCTGATGTTGACCCCACAACCAACACACCCAGGGGCCAGCTTCTGAGACTATCAGAGCAGGATCCAATTAGCTCCACAAATGTCATATCCAAAGGAGATCTTTCCAGACACTAGACCCTGCTTAGGAAAATTCTACTTTGTGTGGTTAGCACCTGCATACCAGCTTGTACACTGTGGTCAAGGTCAGTCCTCAAAGTCATACAGCCTGAGGCTTGACTCCAGGCATAACAGGCTAATAACAATCAACAATGAGTCAAAATATAAAGACTCACATACCCTACTCTAGGGGCATTCTAGACACACACAGCTCAAGTGATCACAGAGACTGTGCCTCTGGATCCCACAGGGCACCTACTACATAATGGCAAAATACCAAGACTGAGAGACATAGCAGACCAATCAAAAACATAGAAACAAACACAAAGAGGAAACCAACATGTATAAAAAAGGAACATACCCCAATTTACCATACATAAAGTTAAAAAATGATTATAACGATGATCAAGAAACTGAGCAAGACCTACAAGGAACTTATTGAGAACACCAACAGCAAGAAAAAGTACATAGAAACCATAGAACCAACCATAAATTGTGGGAGTGCTTTCCACACACGTGTAAACACACAGTCCTGAGAATTTACGCATTTTGAGTGCAGCTCCGAGTGATTCCCATGTGGGCAAGTGTGGATCATGTCTGTGAAATAGGAACTCTCTAATGGGAATTTGGCAAAGATGTATCTTAAGAAATTCTCTGACTTGCTGAGCCTCTTCCTCCCAAAGTCCGTAAGCTTAAATTAATAAATCACTGCCACAATGTTCTATGGTCCTAAAAGTTAACAGCCCTAGCTAGCTTTCCCTCAATTTACCTGTCTCCTGTTTAATGTACTCCCTGGTCCTGTCTGCCACTGGACCTGAATTTACATCCTAATGCTCTGCTAATGAGTAATCCTACCCCTGTTCTGTATAATCCCATGAATAATAAATCCAATGTAAATATGTCCTAAAGCCTCTAATAAAAACCCTGGCTAAGCTACCCACGAGGCCTTTTCCTGAGATGGAGGAATTGGTCCCGTGGCTCCGGACTCTCTTTCCCCGCGTGTCTCGGTATGAGATTCTTTCATGCATGGAGTTGCGGTCATCCACGGGTTTTGGCAGGGACGAAACCCCCACGACAATAAGTGAAGAATAACTAGAAGGAATAATATGATAAATAAAGAATACACTACAAGGAATAAATAGTATGCTAAGCAAAGGATCAAATCAGTGATTTGGAAGACAAATTAGCAGAAAACACCCAAACAGATCAGCAAAATAAAACAAGATTTAAAAAAAAACACATGGTCCTGAGAATTTACGCATTTTGAGCGCAGCTCCGAGTGATTCCCGTGTGGGCAAGTGTGGATCATGTCTATGAAATAGGAACTCTGTAATGGGAATTTGGCAAAGATGTATCTTAAGAAATTTAAATGAAACTAAAGAAACTAAGTGTCTTAAGAAACTAAATGAAACTAAAAGTCTCATTTAGTTTAAGGGACTTTGGCACAACATGAAGTGAAACATCTGCATTACAGGGGTACCAGAAAGAGAAGAAGGACAGGAACAAATCAAGAGCCTGTATGAAGAAATAATGGTTAAAAACTTTCCTAACCTGGTGAAGGAAAAAGACACAAGTTCAGGAGGGCCAGAGAATCCCAAACAAAATGACCCAAAAAGGCCCACACCAAAACACATTATAACTAAAATGACCAAGGTTAAAGACAAAGGCTTATTTCACTTACAATAATGCTCTCCAGTTCCATCCATGCTGTTGCAAAGGGCATAAGCTCCTTCTTTCCTTTGCTGCGTAGAATTCCATTGTGTAAATGCACCATAGGTTATTTTTTTAAATAATTACTTTATTGTTTTTCAATTAGTTGTCTGCATCCTCTCCCCTCTCCTTCCCCCACCCTCCTTCCCTGCCTTCCTCCTCCCCCTTGGTTCTGTCCATGTGTCCTCTATAGTGGTTCCTGAAGACCCTTCTCCCCATTGTCTCCTCCCTCTCCCCTCTGGCCATTGCCAGACTGTTGTTAATTTCAATGTTTCTGGTTATGTTTTTCTTGCTTTTTTCTTTTGTTGATTATGTTCCAGTTAAAGGTGAGATCATATGGTATTTGTCTCTCACCGCCTGGCCTACTTCACTTAGCATAATGTTCTCCAGTTCCATCCATGCTGTTGCAAAGGTTAGAAGCTCCTACTCCCTCTCTGCTGCATAGAATTCCATTGTGTAAATGTACCATAGTTTCTTGATCCACTCATTCACAGATGGGCATTTGGGTTGCTCCCAGCACTTGGCTATTGTAAATTGTGCTGCTATGAACACTGGAGTGCATAGGTTCTTTTGGGTTGATGTTTCAGGGCTCTTAGGGTATAATCCCAGCAGTGTAATTAATTACTGGGTCAAAAGGCAGTTCCATTCTTAGTTTTCTGAGGAAATTCCATACTGTTTTTCACAGTAGCTGCACCAGTCTGCACTCTCATCAACAGTACAGTAGAGTTCTCTCTTCTCCACATCCTTTCCAACAGTTATCTGTTGCTTTGTTTATGATGGCCATTCTGACTTGTGTGAGGTGGTATCTCACGGCGGTTTTTATTTGCATCTCTCTGATGGCTAATGATGTTGAGCATCTTTTCATGTCTCTGCATCCTGTGTACGTCCTCCTTGGAGAAGTATCTGTTCAAGTCTTTTGCCCATTTTTTAATTGGGTTTTTTGTCTTCCTGGAGTGGAGTTGTATGAGTTCTTTATATATTTTGGAGACCCAACCCTTGCTTGTCTCAGGTATCATGTCCCCCTTGCTCTAGGGGACATATCAGTGAAGATGTTGCTGTGTGGAATGTCTGAGATTTTCCTACCGATGTTCTCCTCTAGGACTTTTATGGTGTCACGACTTATATTTAAGTCTTTTATCCACCTTCAATTTATTTTTGTGTATGGTGCAAGCTGGTGCTCGAGTTTCATTTTTTTGCATGTAGCTGCCCAGATTTCCCAACACTATTTTGAAGAGGCTATTTTTATTCCAATTTATGCTTCTGCTCCCTTTGTCAAAGATTAATTGCCTGTAGAGGCTTGGGTTTATTTCTGGGCTCTCTAGTATGTTCCATTGATCTATCTATCTGTTTTTATTCCAGTACCAGGCTGTTTTGATTCCAGTGGCCTTGTAATACAATTTGATATCAGGTATCATGATCCCTCCTGCTTTGCTCTTCTTTCTCAAAATTGCAGCAGGTATTCAGGGTTGTTTATGGTTTTATATAAATTTTTGAAGTGTTTGTTCTATATCTGTGAAATATGTCATTGGTACTTTGATAAGGATTGCATTGAATCTATAAATTGCTTTGGGCAGTTTGAACATTTTGATGATGTTGATTCTTCTGATCCATGAGAATGGTATATGTTTTCATTTGTTTGTGTCTTCCATGATTTCTTTATTCAGTGTTGTATAGTTTTCCGAGTACAGGTCTTTTACCTCCTTGGTTAGGTTTATTCCTAGGTATTTTATTTAATTTTTTTTTTGCTGCTATATCAAATGAGATTTTTTTTCCTGATTTCTGCTTCTGATGTTTCATTTTTGGTATACAAAAATGGATTTCATTTCTGGATATTGACTTTCTGTCCCGCTGTTTTGCCAAATTCATTTATTAGGTCAAATAGTTTTTTGGTGGAGTCTATAGGATTTTCTATGTACACTATCATGTCATCTGCAAACAATGACAGTTTTGTTTCCTCCTTTCCAATTTGGATGCCTTTTATTTCTTTTTCTTGTCTGATTGCTGTGGCTAAGCCAGGTGGTGAGGGGGAAATACCATATGATCTCATCTTTAACTGGAACATAATCGACAAAAGAAAAAAGCAAGAAAATCATAGCCAGATACATTGAAATTAAGAACAATCTAACTATAGCCAGAGGGGAGCATGGAGGGGACTATGGAGAGAAGGGTTTTCAGGAACCACTATAGAGGACACATGGATAGAACCAGGGGGAGGGTGAGGGCAGTGAAGGGAGGTGGTTTTGGAGGGGGTGTCGGAGGGGAGACGAGAGGATGCAGACAACTGTAATTGAACAACAATAAAGTAATTTAAAAAAGACAAAGGGAGAGACTTAAAAACAGCAAGAGAAAGACAGAAACATTTCATGTGAGAAGGGATTAGCATGAAATATTCAAAATGATGAAAGGCAAGGGCTTACAGTCAAGATTACTTTACTCAGCAAGGCTGTAATTTAAAATTGAAGAAGAAATAAAGAGCTTCCCAGACAAGAAGGTAAAAGAGTTTATTATCATTAAACAAGTAATACAAGAAATGGTAAATTGTCTTCTTTAAGAAGAAAGAATACAGAACAGCATGCTTATAAAGAATAAAGTGGCAATAAATACATATCTGTCAATACTCTAAATGTAAATGGCTTAAATATTCTAATCAAGATATAGCGTAGCTGAATGGGTAAGAAAACAAGACCTATATATATGTTGTCTATGAGAGACCCACATCAGAACAAAAGATACAGACAAGTGAAAAGGGCATGGAAAAAGATATTTTGCAAATGGAAATGAAAAAACAGTGGGGTAGCAATACCAATATCTGATTAAATATATTTTGAAACACAGGATATAATGAGAGACAACGAAGGGCACTGCATCAAGGGAGAAATTCATCAAGAGGATATAATCCTTATAAACATTTATTCACCCAAAATAAGAGCACCTAAATACATAAAGCAAATCTTGATTTATGATGGGAAAGATCAACAGTTAATAGAGTCATATTAGAGAATTTTAAGAATGCATTGACATTAGTAGACAGACCTTCTAGACAGAAAATTCAACAAGGGAACAATGGCTTTAAATAACACATTAGACAAGATAGATTTAATTGATATTTTCAGGGCATTTCACTACAAGACAGAAGAATATACATTCTTTTCAAGTGCATATGGAACACTTTCTATAAGGGACTACATGTTAGGACACAAAACAAGTCTCAGTAAATTTAAGAAGATTGGAGTCATATCAATCATTTTCTCTGAATATCATGGTATGAAACTAGAAATCAATCATACAAAAAAGACCCTGAAAAACACACAAATACATGGAGGCTAAATAACAAGTTGCTAAATAATCAATGAATTAATAACAAGATCAAAGAAGAAATCAAAAGGTATGAAAATGAGAACACAACTTAAAATCTATAGGACACAACATATGCAGTCTTAAGAGGGAAATTCATAGCATTACAGGCTCACCTCAAGAAACAAGAAAAATCTAAAATAAACAATTTCACTTTACACTTAAAGGAACTAGAAAAAAAACAAACAAAGCCCAAAGTGAGTAGAAGGATGTAAATAATAAACATCAGAGCAGAAATAAAAAATAGAATCCAAAAAATACAAATGATTGATGAAATCAAGAACTTGTTCTTTGAAAAGAAAAATAGGATTGATGAACCTTTAACCAGACTCATCAAGAAAAAAAAAGAGAAAGTACCTAAATAAAATTATAAAGACTGAAAGTGACCAGAGGGAGGGGAATAGGATAATGTTGAAAAGAGGAAAGGACTAGACAAAGAACATGTATGAATGACCCATGTATATGGACAACAGTATGGAAATTGTCTGCGGGATCAGGGGCTGGGATGGGCAGAGAAAAGCAAAGGGGGGAAATTGGGACAACTATAACAGAATAACAATAAAAAGTATTTAATGAATTAAAAAATATTAGCAACAATTATATGCCAACAAATTGGACAATATGAATAAAATGCATTCCTAGAACCCTGTAATCTTCCAAAAGTCAAGACCAAGAAAAATCAATAAAAATCAGAAAATCTTAATAGACCAATTACAACTAGAGAAATTAAAGCTGTAATCAAAAACTCCCAACAAACAAATATCTTGGACCAGATAGTTTCATAGATAATTTTACCAAACATTCAAGAAGAATTAACACCTATCCTTCTCAAACCACTCTAAAAAATTCAAGAGGAAGGAGGACTCCAAAGCTCACTATGCAAAGCCAGCATTATCCTAATTCCAAACCAGATGAAGACACTACAAAAAGAAAATTATAAGCCAATATTCCTGATGAAAGAGATGCAAATATCTTCAACACAATCTGACATACTAAATTCAGCAATACATTAAAAAGATCACATACCAAGATCAAGTGGGATTTATTCAGAGGATGCAGGGTGGTACAAAATTCATAAATCAATATATCTGTTACACCACATAAACTAAATAAAGGATAAAAGTCATATGATCTCACCTATATGTGTAAACTAATCAACAAAACAAATAAGCAAAATAGAACCAGAGACTTGGAAATAAAAAACAAATGGTCAGTGACTAGATAGGAGGGGAGGAAAGTAACAAGGGAAAGGAGAGGAAGGAACAAGCAAAGGAACACCAAAAGAGGACTCATAGACATGGCCAACTCGGGGCGGTGGGGAGTTGACTGTGGGATTGGAGAAATGGGGTAGGGATGAGCAATGGGGAAAAGACGTGGGACAACAGTAACTGAACAAAAATAAATAAACTAATTAAAAACTACAAGTATTAAAAATAGTCATGATCATATCACTAGATGCAGAAATAGCATTTGATAAAAATCCAGTATTCATTTATGATAAAAACTCTCAGCAAAGAGGAAATAGAGAGAACACACCTCAACATAATAAAGGTTATAAATGAGAAACCCACAGCAAAAAAACAAACTCAATGGGCAAAAACAAGAAACATTTCTCTTAAGATAAGGAACAAGTCAGGTATGTCTGCTTAATCACTCTTATATAGTACTGGAAGTTCTATCACCAACAATTAGAAAAGAAAAAAAATCAAAATTTGAAAAGAAGTACTATTGTCATTATTTGTGGATGACATGCTATTGTATGTAGAAAATCCTAAAGACTTATGAGCTAGAACTGATAAATCAATTCAGTAATCTATCAGGATACAAAATTAATATTAAAAAATCAGTTTCATTTTTATAAACCAATAATTAACTATCAAAAAATGAAACTAAGAAAACTATATTTATAATTCCATAAAAATAATATCTAATATAAATTTAACCAAGGATATACAATACCTTTACTTAGAAAATTATAAGATACTGAATCAGCAGCAGAAGGGCTCAATTGGCTTGTGGGTAGCAGAGTAAGTGACTGAAAGTGGGGGAGACCCAAGCAAGTGGCATTGTTCCCTCTCCCCCACATACAGTACCACAATGTAGAAAATTGGGTTGCTCCACCCTGACAATGCCTAAGGCTCCATCCCCTACAATGTAACAGGTGCACCAAGACAAAGATATATGGCCCAAATGAAAGAATAGATTAAAACTCCAGAAAAAGAACTAAGTGACATGGAGATGAACAACCTATCAGATGTAGAGGTCAAAACACTGGTGATAATGATGCTCACAGAAATGATTGGGGAGGGGAGGAATATGGCGACGAGATAGGTGGGAGTGGAATCCACTTCCTCCTGCCCACTGGTGAAACACCTAGCTGATCTGAGGAACAGAGAGAACAGCCAACGGTATTCCAGCATATATGAAGACTGGTGACCAAAATTAGAGGGAACATTGAATGATCGGATGGTCAGGAGAATGCTTTGGAATGATCAGGTCCCCGGGACCAGCCTGGGGACCAGGGCTGGCTGCAGCCCCAGACCCGGCAACTGCCGGGTGTGCTGCAAGATTCTTGGGAGAGAGCCAGGTTGGGCTGTGTGAGAGGCCAGGTGCTTGTTTGGACTGGAGAGCTTAAATAGGAAGAGTTTTTAAAAAAGAAAAATAGAACAAAAAGAGAGGCACTCTGCGGCTGTTTGGAGAGCCCCTGCCCCCAGCAGCCCCAGAATCGGGGCACACCCAGGGATTGGAGGCCCAGGGCAGCCTGCCTGCACACACTCCAGAAGTACCGGGGTCAGTGCAGAACCGGTGGCCCTCAGCCGGTGGCGGCCTGAACAGCCAATCAAGAGGAATTGGGGACTGTGCACACCCAGTGATCCACGGCGCACCCGTTCCCACTCCAAAAACACCAGGGATGGTGCACAACCAGGAACCCCAGCCTGTGGCCCACCCACGCCCAATCCAGGGGAATAGGGGACAGAGAACACAGATACGTGGTGCTCACTCCTGGAGCACTGGGGACAAAGTGCTTGCCACCCAGCCCCTGTGCACAGAGCCCTGCAGGGCCGACTAGCTCTGTAGGAGAAAAGTGGAAGCACCCTGCTGAGGGGAGCAGCAGCCCTCAGAAAGTCTTTACTCAGTGTGGGGGCTAAGCTACACAGAAGGGGCACTGAGAGTACCTAGCATCCAGGCCAGCAAAGAGCAAGGAGTTGGTGTGTGAGGTGCCCCTAATTGGTGTACCTCAAGGATGGCACAACTACACACTAGGCTGGACACAGAAGTGCACCTCGGAACTGAACAGGAGACTGGACAACAGCGAAGAGTGCATCTCAGGAAGGTAGAAAGGTGAAACTAATATCTTCCCAGGCTGATGCAGCCAGAAAGACCAAAAGAATAGGACTGGCCAGACTGTTTTAAAGCCAGGAGAAGGTTTTTTGTTTTGTTTTTTAAATTCCTTTTTCCTTTCTGTACTTCTTTATTTTTTTAATTCCTTCTTCATCCATTTCCTTTACTATTACTAGTCCCATCCTTCTTTTATTTCTTATTTTTTATACTTTTTATTCTATTTTTGGTTTAAATTTAAAAAATTCTTTTAATTTGTTCTTCCTTTATTTACTTCTTTATTTTTTATTCTTCCTTCCTTCCTTTCTTTATTTTATTCTTTCTCCCTTCCTTCCCTCTCTTCCCACCTCTTCCTTACCCACAGGTGAGACATTAAAACCTGGAGCTGTGAAAAGACAAGAGTTGGAATCAGACAGGGGTCATCCCAAAAAACAGAGACAGTGAGACAAACTTAACTTTGCTACTCCAGAGAACTTGCAAAGTGGGAGCCGTGAACACCAGTACACCTCCTGGAAGAAGAAACACACCAACAGAGGAACCACCAACAGAAACCAATGGAAGAAGGTGAAGGAGGTAGTGGAACACACACTAACCTCAGTCCAGGACCAAGCAGGAAATACAACCAATTGGGGGAGAAAGTAACCACAACAAACAACTGAACAAGAGTGAGAGAAGCCTCAAAACCTTGTTCACATAAAAGAATCAGCTTCAACACAACCTGTTCACACCTGCACAACAGAATACAAGGCATGGTACATGGAGTGACCATCAGTTAAACAGCTGGGGGAAAAGACCCACCAAAGAAAGACCCAACAACAACCAAAACCCAAAGACATACAGAGAGCCAACATAAACAACAGTCCAAGACCAGCGAACTCAGGAGGTTAAGGAGACTGCACCATTGAATCTCACAGGTATCCTACCATAGAAGTTCATACCATAAACAAAGGGAGTCAGAACAGATCAATTTAAAAACAGAGGCTAGCAAGAAGAGTCTCACAAACAATGGGAAGACAAAGAAACAATCCATAAATGAAAGGACATAAAGAAGCCCCAGGAAGAATGATAAACAAAACAGAGGCAAGACAATTATCAGATATTGACTTCAAAGCATTGGTTATCAGGAAGCTCAATAAGCTTGATGAGCTCACAGAGAATTGCCAGAAATTACAGGGAAACTGCAATGAACTCACTGCAAACTATGTCAACATGAAAAAGGAAATAGAAACTATCCACAAGGGCCAAGAGGAAATGAAGAATACAATATCTGAACTGAAGAACACAACAGAAGGAATCAAAAGGAGACTTGAGGAAGCAGAGGATCAGACCAGCGAGCTAGAGGACAAGGTAGAAAAAAAACACCCAGAAAGAGCAAGAAAAGGAAAAGAGATTCTCCAGAAAAAATGAAGAAGTATTAGGGAAATACAGGACAACACAAAATATAATAATACTTGTATAATAGGGATACCAGAAAGAGAAGAAGAAGAGAAAGGGACAGAAAACCTGTTTGAAAAAGTAATGATGGAAAATTTCCCTAATCTGATGAGAGAAAAGGTCACACAAATCCAGGAAACACAGAGAGTCCCAATGAAAAGGAACCCAAACAGGCCCACTTCAAGACACACCATCATTAAAATGGCAAAATTCCAAGACAAAGAGAGAATCTTAAAGGCAGCAAGGGAGAAACAGAAAGTAACATACAAGGGAGCCCTGAATAGGTTAGCAGCTGACTTCTCAATGGAAATGTTCCAAGCCAGAAGAGAATGGCAAGAAATATTCCAAGTGATGAGAACCAGAGACCCGAAACCAAGGCTACTGTATCCAGAAAGGCTCTCAATCAAGATAGAAGGCCAAATAAGGAGCTTCCCAGACAAAAGAAGTCTGAAAGAATACACCTCCACCAAACCAGCTCTGCAAGAGATGCTAAAGGGACTGCTGTAAAGAAAGGAAGGAAAAGAGAGAGAGAGAGAGAACACAGGTACAAAAAAAATGGCACTGAATAAGTACCTATCAATAATAACCTTAAATGTAAATGGATTAAATGCTCGAATCAAAAGACATAGAATAGATGAATGGATAAGAAAACACGACTCACACACATGCTGCCTACAAGAGACCCAGCTCAAGAAAAAGACCTACACAGACTGAAAGTGAAGGGCTGGAAACAAACTTTCCAAGCAAATGGACAGGAAAAAAACAGCCAAGGTAGCAATACTCATATCAGACAAAACAGACTTCTAAAAAAGGACCATAAAGAGAGAACCAGAAGGACACTTCATAATACTCAAGGGAAGAATCTACCAAGAAGTCATAAACATTCTAAGTATATATGCACCCAACATAGAAGCACCCAAATACATGAAGAAAATCTTGGAGGACTTCAAGAAACATATTGACAGCAACACAATTATAGTACGAAAATTTAATACCCCACTGTCAAAAAATGGACATATCTTCCAAACAAAATATAAACAAAGATATTGTGGCATTGAACAATGCTTTAGACCAAATGGACTTAACTGATATATATAGAGAGAGCCTTTCACCCCTAAGTAGCTAAATACACTTTCTCTTCAAATGCACATGGGGCATTTTCAAAGGTAGACCATATGATAGGACACAAAACAAGCCTCAAGAAATTCAGGAAAATTGAAATCACATCAACTATTTTCTCTGACCACAAGGGACTGAAATTAGAAACCAACCCAAAGGAAAAAAAAAAACCACAACACTCAAAATCATGGGTATTCAATAGCATGCTATTAAACACTGAATGGGTCAATGATGAGATTAGGAAAGAAATCAAAAAGTTTCTCTAAACAAATGAAAATTAACTGACAACAACCCAGAACTTATGGGACACAGCAGAGGCAGTCCTGAAAGAGAAGCCCATAGTGATACAGGTCTACCTAAAAAAGATAGAAACATTTCAAACAAAGAACCTAATCCTATGCCTACAAGTAATCGAGGAACAACAGCAAAGACAGCCCAGAGCAAGTAGAAGGAAGGAAATAACCAAGATCAGAGCAGAATTAAATGACATAGAGACTAAAAGGACAATTCTAAGGATCAATGAATCCAGGAGCCAGTTCTTTGAAAAGATAAACAAAATTGACAAGCCTTTAAGCAAGATCATCAAGAAAAAAAGAGAGAGGAACCAAATAAACACAATCAGAAATGAAACAGGAGAGATTACAACTGATGCCACAGAAATACAAAGGATTGTAAGAAACTACTATAAAGAACTGTATGCCAAAAAATTTGACAACCTAGGTGAAATGGACAAATTTCTAGAAAAATATAATCTTCCAAAACTCAATGAAGAAGAAGCAGAAAGCCTGAACTGACCAATAACAGCAGATGAAATTGAAGCAGTAATCAAAAAACCCTGGACCAAATGGTTTCATGGGAGTATTCTACAAAGCATTTAAGGAAGAACTAACCCCTATCCTTCACAGACTATTCCAAAAAATCCATAATGATGGAAGACTCCCAAACTCTTTTTCTGAAGCCAGCATCATCCTAATCCCCAAACCAGATAAAGACATAGCAAAGAAAGAAAACTTCAGTCCAATACCGATGATGAACGTAGACACTAAAATCCTCAACAAAATATTGGCAAATCACATCCAGCAATACATTAAAAAGATAATACACCATGACCAAGTGGGATACATCCCAAGGATGAAAGGATGGTACAACATTTGCAAATCAATAAACATAATACATCACATAAACAAGAGCAAAGACAAAAATCACATGACCATATCAATAGATGTGGAAAAAGCATTCGATAAGGTACAGCACCCATTTATGATAAAAAACACTCAGCAAAATGGGAATGGAGGGAGCATTCCTCAACTTAATAAAGGCTATATATGAGAGACCTACAGCCAGCATCATACTCAATGGGAAAAATCTAAAATCTTTCCCACTAAGATCAGGAACAAGACAAGGCTGTCTACTATCACCACTTCTTTTCAATATAGTATTGGAAGTTTTAGCTACAGCAATCAGACAAGCAAAGGAAATAAAAGGCATCCAAACTGGAAAGGAGGAAACAAGACTGTCATTGTTTGCAGATGGCATGATAGTGTACATAGAAAATCTTATAGACTCTGCCAAAAAATTACTCGACCCAATCAATGAATTTGGCAAAACAGCAACATACAAAGTCAATATCCAGAAATCAAAGGCATATTTGTATATCAAAAAAGAAACATCAGAAGCAGAAATCAGGAAAAAATCCCATTTGATATAGCATCAAAAAAAAAAAATAAAAGGAATAAACCTCACCAAGGAGGTAAAAGACCTGTACTCAGAAAACTACAAATTACTGAAGAAAGAAATCATGGAAGACACAAACAAATGGAAACATGTACCATGCTCTTGGATCCAATGAATCAACATCATCAAAATGTCCATATTACCCAAAGCAATTTATAAATTCAATGCAATCCCTATCAAAGTATTAACAGCATATTTCACAGATATAGAACAAACACTTCAAAAATTTATATGGTACCATAAATGACCCTGAACATCTGCTGCAATGTTGAGAAAGAAGAGCAAAGTAGGAGGAATCACAATACCTGATATCAAACTGTATTACAAGGCCACTGGAATCAAAACAGCCTGGTACAGGAAAAACACAGACAGGCAGACCAGAAATAAACCCAAGTCTCTATGGCCAATTAATTTTTGACAAAGGGATCAGCAGGATAAAATGAAGTAAAAATAACCTCTTTAACAAATGGTGTTGGGAAATCTGGACAGCTACATACAAATAAATGAAACTCAAGCACCAACTTAAAACATACAGAAAAATAAATTCAAGGTGGATAAAAGACTTAAATATAAGTCATGACACCATAAAAGTCCTAGAGGAAAACATCAGTAGGAAAATCTCAGACATTCCTCACAACAACATCTTCACTGATTTGTCCCCTTGAGCAAGGGACATAAAGGAAAGAATAAACAAATGGGAGTTCATCAAAATAAAAAGCATCTGCATGACTAAAGAAAACAGTATTAAAATGAAAAGAGAACCAACCGTATAGGAAAACATATTTGCCAATGATACCTGAGACAAGCAAGGGTTTGGTCTCCAAAATATATAAAGAACTCATACGACTCCACTCCAGGAAGACAAAAAACCCAATTAAAAATGGGCAAAAGACATGAACAGACACATGTTGAAAGAGGACATACAGAGGGCCCAGAGACATATGAAAAGATTCTCAACATCACTAGTCATCGGAGAGATACACATTAAAACCACAATGAGTTACCACCTCACACCAGTCAGAATGGCCATCATAAACAAAGCAACAGATAACTGCTGGAGAGGATGTGAAGAAAAGGGAACCCTACTGCACTGTTGGTGGGAATGCAGACTTGTGAAGTCACTGTGGAAAAAAGTATGGAACTTCCTCTGAAAACTAAAAATGAAACTTCCTTTTGACCCAGCAATTCCACTGCTGGGATTATATCCTAAAAGCCTTGAAACACCAATCCAAAAGAACCTATGCATTCGAATATTCATAGCAGTACAATTTACAATAGCCAAGTGCTGGAAGCAACCCAAGTGCCCATCAGCAAATGAGTGGATCAAGAAACTATGGTAATTAACACAATGGAATTCTATGCAGCAGAGAGAGAAAAGAGCTTATACCCTTTGCTACAGCATGGATGGAACTGGAGAGCATTATGCTAAGTGAAGTAAGCCAGGCGGTAAGGGACAAATACCATATGATCACACCTTTAACTGGAACATAAGCAACAAAAGAAAAAAGGAAGAAAAATATAACCAGAGACATTGAAATTAAGAACAATCTAACAATAGCCAGAGGGTAGGAGAGAGTGGATTGTTGAGAGAAGGGTTTTCAGGAACTACTATAAAGGACACATGGACAAAACCAACGGGGAGGGTAGAAGCAAGGGAGGCAGGTGGACTTGGGAGGGGTGGCAAGGAGAGGAGGGGAGAAAATGCAGAAAACTGCATTTGAAGAACAATAAAGTAATAAAAAAATGGAAGTTTTAATGACTACAATAGCCTATGGGAACGAGTGAAATGGAACAAACAATACATATAGGAAATAAAGAAAATAGCATAGGCTTGAAGGAAAAAGAATTAATGAATTCAGTTCTGATTAGTTTGAAGTCTCTATAGGATATCTAGGTAGGGACTATCCCCAAGAAGCCTGACACAGTGTCTGTACGAGGTCAGGGTAACCACATGGATATGAAAGCCATCAATATACAGAGGTAGGTTTGGGAACATGGGTGGAGGTAGTAAATATAATGTCCTTTCGCCAAGGGCAAAGACAGAACAGAAGGCAACTACAACATGCAGGGATGAGGCAAAGAAAGGTCAATAAAAAGAACTCAGACAGGATGGGCACAAACATTTTAATAATAATAATAATAATAATAATAATAATAATAAATAGCTAAAACCAAAAATGAAGGGCATAACAATGAAGAAAACGTTTGTGTTTAACTTTTTGAAGTATAATAAAAAGTTAAAATAAGACCAAAAATTAAATACGCCATTCGATTTGATAACCAAGAAGTCATTAGAGGCTATCAAAAACTTTTCATTTCTTCTGTGGGGTGAAAGTTGAATTGTAATGGATTCAGAAGTGACTGGAAAGAGACAGAGTGATGACAGCACACACAGACCGCACTTCAAAATTCACTTGAAATATGATTTTTTCTGTCAATTTAACAAGTTTTTGCAAAGTATGTTGGCAATGATGTGAAACTATGGTTCAGTCATACAATTATAACCAAAATAACTATAAACTGAAATATTATTTTTGTAGGGTTACATATATTGATAGCCTCTCACAACTTTCCAAGTTCATACTTAGGAATGTGTCCTAAAGAAATAAGCAGGGATGCATATATAAAACATCATAAACATTATTTTAACAGTGGAAACCTAAAAACGTCTAAAACCCCTAATCATTGTGGGCATTTCAAATAAATTAATAAGCATCTAACATGTTGGCTAAGGCAAACTGTTTTGTTACCATACCAATAAACTCTGAAATTTGAATAGCTTCACAAAACACAAGTTCATTTCTCCATCCAAGTATTAAAGGATATAGGCTGACAGAGTCTGTACTCTATTCAAGTGTTGAACCCAAGATCCTGATATAGACATTTTGTCAGAAGATGGAGGAAGAAAAGTGAAGAAGTCACAGCCCCTCATTAACCAGGTGGAGGTAAAATACATCCCTTCCTTTCCCACCTGCAGCAGTTACTTCCCAGCAACGGGATTTTGTTGTTGTTAAGGACAGGGAACCTGATATCTTGTGCACAGCCAGCCATCAGTGCCACAGCCACCTCTGGAAGAAATGGCCAGGCATAGTATTCCTACAGGTGGAATCTACTCCCCCTCCCTTGGTAGCCTGAGTCTACATGTTAAAGGTGTAAGGTGTCCCCAGTCAGTCTGGCTTTCGAAATGGCCCAAGGCAGTAAAATCCTACCCTTTCTCGCATGCAGGACTGCACACATCTAAACTATATCTATCCCCTTTTAATTTTGCCTACAAATAAGCATATTTTGCCTGATCTATAATTTTCAGTGTTTATTTTGTGATTCAATTGTATTCCTGATACCTGTGAATGTGACCTTATTTGGATACAGAGTCTTTGCAGATGGCATCAAGTTAGGATGAGGTCATACTGGAGTAATGTAGACCTTAACTCCAATGAGTGGTTTCTGTACTAAAAAAGAGAGATTCGAAGAGAAGCATAAACATACACAGGGGGAAACAACCTTGTGAAAACACAGGCGGAGACTGGAGTGACACAACTAGAAATCAAAGGGCATGCAGGAAGTGTGACCAAGCCCAGGAGCTGGACGAGGCAGAGATGGTGTCTTCCCAGAACCCTCAAAAGAAGGGAGCATGGCCTTGCCAATACTTTGATTTCTGATTTCTAGGCTTTGGAACTGTAAGAGAATACATTTCTGCTGTTGTAACTGCCTAGTTTGTAGCAGCCCCAGGAAACTAACAGTCTGCATACGATCAATACATCCTACTTGTTAACATTTTCCCAAACTGATTGTCCTTAAACTTTCTTGAAATAATGTAACCAAAAGATTTGCCACAGCATAACTTGGGTCTCCATCATTCCACCTTCAATGTTAGGTTTTCTATTGTATCCTGCCTGATCTCTAAAGCAGTGCTATATAGTTTCAGATTTTCATTATGGCAGTATCCACTTTAAAGTACTAGTTTCTGGATTAGTTATAAGTAACACTAGTTAACATAAGAAATAACCCCCCCATATCTCAATGGCTTAATCACATAAACTTTTATTATCTCACTATGTAAAATTTAGCTGTCTGCAGGGTAAGTAGGATGGTTATCTACTATGTGGAGTCATTAGTGGCTTAGTTTGATAGAACCTCTGCCAATCTTTACCATATAGCTTCCAAAGTGACTTTGGTCATTGATATCAGGTCACCAGATAAGGGAAGTTATAGAGCTTGAAGAACTCCTACTTCCTAACTTCTTTGTGGCCTAGAGGTAACACACCATTATTAATGAAAACTAGCAACAGGGTCCTACATTAACGAAGGCATAATCCTACCTGGGCAGCCACATCTCAGACCAACTTTACTAAATGGATCTTGAATCTAAGAGCATGAATCTTTGGTAACCAATCAGGCATCCAGGTCACATGGAACATTATGGAACTGTCACTAATTGTGCTTTCCAACAGTGTGGTGATTGCTGGGACGGGGAGGGGGGAGGGTGTAAGGGGACTAAACAGTAATGGAAAAAATACAATAAAGATTAAATAAAAAATAACATGTGAAAATAAAAAATAAGGACATTAAAGGGGATGAAAATCATCTCATAATGCAAACTTTTCATAAAAGGGAAAGGTATCTATCTTATAAGGCACACTTTGTATTATTCTGTATCTATATTGAAAGTACATCATTATCAATGTGTAGTTATAGACCAATGGCTGACTGATAAACAGGATAAACAGTGTTTAGTATGGGAGTAAGATTCCTTGTAACTTTTATTTTATTCTTTATTCATTGCTGTAATTCCATAACTTAAAACATACGTGAGTTCTTAGTCTGAAAAAGAATAACTGTTATTTTAATTATAGAATTATAAAGTTTAGCATGGTGGTTGTACCTACTAGATGCTCAATAACCTCTACTAAATAGATAAACACCATTGAATGAGAAAGAAAAGAGAAGGGGCACTAGAGTATAATTCAGGATCAAGGAAAAGTTTATCTAAGAAGAGGCTATTTTACCATGTGTGTAGTTTGAAGAAAGGAATTTAGTGAAGAAGGAAAAAAATTCAGGTACATAATGCTGGAGGGGATGGAATCTGAGACCAAAGGCTTTGAGGAGAGACTGGTTTGGGGCAGAGACACAGAAACTAAAGAGGTTTGTTGAGCAGGCAGAGCTGAAATTAGGAAGCAATGAAGTTTAATTATTCCACTTCTTTGTGAAATTCTACCTAAGTGAAGTATGGGAGATGACCTGCAGAGGAAACAGGAGGGAGCTAGGGACAGGCTCTCCTGGAGTTCTGGGAGTAGAGAACAGTTATTAGTGGATATTGGGTTTATTTTTTTTATTGTTGTTCAAGTACAGCTGTTAGACAACTGGACATTGGGTTTAAATTAGAAAGAGGAAGATTAATATCATTGCTTAGTGTTGTGTAATAGCATTTTTAATTTTTTGCCTCACGTTTTATGCTAGTTTTTATAACTTAAATGATCTAGTGTTATTTTCTCTAATTTTGATCTGGATGGAGGCATTAGGTCAATATCTTGGCTCTACAGTAAATGAAATTTGTTCAGGCTTCGTGCTTAATTACATTTCCCAAGAACCTATTCTCTTGTCATCATTTAGGCCAGCTCCAAAGGACAGGTTGATCTCATTTTTTCCCTTGGTGTCTGATGGAGTGAGGCAGGAGTAGGGTATTGAGACATGGAATGAAGAAATATGAGAGTTTGTAGCAAAAGTACTTACAAAAATAAAATATTTGCTTTAGTAGAAAACAAAAATCTCAATAGCATCAAATAAATGCCATAGCACCACTTGTACCCTTAAATGAGTTTTGGTCTTGTGTATGCATACATGATTGAGATACTTAAATGTTGGTGTACCCCTGTCCTTAACTCAGATGTTGAGATCCTAACTTCCAAGATAATGTTATTAGCAGATGTGAGGTTTTGTAGGAGCTAAGGTCATGAGGGTGGAGCCCCATGAAAGGAATTAGTGTTCCAAAGGCCCCTCCTCCATGTGAGAACACAGAACAAGGTGTTGGCTCTGTGAACCAGGAACACAATTCTCACCAGACGTGACCGTGCTGGTGGTGCCTTGATCTTGGACTTCCAACCTCCAGAACTGTGAGAAATAAATTTATGTTGTTTATAAGGTACTAGTTCAGTGATATTTTGTTACAACAGCATGAACAGACCAAGTCAATGACATACCTACTTCTGTCCTGCTGTTAAGAACCCATGTGTCATGTCAGATGCACTCAAATTCATGTTTTACCTATGTTCTGTGAGGAGAAAATACAACTAGTTCATGTACTTTGCACTTTGGATAAAGACCTCCTGTCCCTGCACCTGGTACCCAAAGCAAGCAGTATCAGATACTAATCATGGGAGCACAGTTGTCTGTGTGTACTGCTAGCAAATACTGGGAATGGAATGGTCCTTTTCTAACTCTTTGATGTCTACCAATTTCTTTCAGGTGCCATTTAAGGTGAAGAAAGGCCTCAAATCAACCACTGGAGTAATTTATTCTGTTAAATTCATGAGAGAGGCAGCTAATCCATCCTCAGCTGTGAATGCTCTCCTGGCTGGCAGCCTAAGTCTTGTGCAGAGTGTGTGGACATACCAGACTGGCCAAGTGCCCTCAGCAATCTGCTCCTATATCAGCTGGGGGTTTCAGAGTCATACAGACTATAAGAAAGAAGAAACCTGCTGTGTCAAGACCACAGGGAACAGAATTATGATGTAAGTGTTCACTGTGGTTTCTGATAAATAAAATACCATGCATGGTGTGACTTATTTGTGAATTTGAACTGTTTCAGGTTGATTTTTCTTATAAGCCCATTTGCTCACTAGCTGACTCATGTCTTGATATCATCTGCTGGACATTATTGAGAATGTAAGGACATTCTGCTGAGATGGGAGTGAGTATACAGATTAGTTTTCTCAAAGTAACATCAGTATGTCTGAAATTTACTGCAAATAGGGAATTGTCAGATATGTATCATTAGATAACCATCTTTGAATTTTATTTTCGTAGTAAGCATGCAATGAAAACAAATTATATGTATTACTGCCACAGGGGAAAAACAGTAAAAAAAAATCTCTAAACACATTAACAATACTTAAAAGAAAACAGATTATTAAACTCTAAAATTTTAGAGCTACAGAGACTACATAAATTAGATTCCAAATTTTCTAGGTAAAGTAACCCCAATGATGTCTAACTGGTGACAGCTGAGATTAAGATAAAGCCCTACTAAATCTAATAAAGATTTCTATCAGCCAAACACTGGTTAGGCAGTGTTTACTGTCACTTTTGTAACCTACAGTAAATAATAATGTCTTTTTTATTTTGCTAAAAGGCATGTCCTGTATGTTATATATATAAAAAAAACAATAAAATTAGGTAAATTCTGAAGATAATTTAGGTCCTATTCACATCCGCCAAGATTTTTATCTTATACTATTGAGATAAAGATATGTTTAGGGACTTGAATTGCACAGATAACACTTCAATGATTTACTTAATTTTTTTCAGATTAGTATAGGTCTTATATTAAAGAAAAGATAGACATAATTTCCTGCTATTAATCTAAAGACAATTCAAACTTCATGGAAGCAATGTGTTTTTTTTTAATAATCCTTTAACAACCTAAGTGCTCCTTGAAGAAAATTATTGACTTATTTTAATTCCCATGGTTTTGTTCTTTTTTTTATTTGATCTGGGAACATTAGTTTTACTGTGTCTCCATCTCTGCTGATTGTTTATGAGTAAAACAGAGTGAAACAGTACCTTTTAACTGCTGCACATGTCATGGCTCTAAGTGTTCTGTCTTTAGGGGCAGCTGGGTTTGAAACACAATAGTACTCAACTGCAAAGATAAGGAAGTAATACATGCTACAGTCACGAGCACTGATTCACCATTCTAGCTCAACAGCTGCTGGTTTGCTGGTCTCTCAGATTTTAAAGTATGACAACATGGAACTCTCAGCGGGGAGACTTTGTAAAGTATATGATTGTCTAACCACTATTTTGTACAGCTGAAACTAATACAAAATAATATTAAAAACTTAAATTAAAAAATAAAATTTTAAAAAGAAAAATTTTGACAAAAGAAATTACAAAATATAAAAACATGATAAAACATTTGTGAGGGTTCTGGTCATCATCACTGCCCCCGGTGTCATGACTTGATTTTTAAAAGAATCAACCCCGCCCAGCTGGTGTAGCTCAGTGGATTGGGCGCGGGCTGGGAACCAGAGGGTCCCGGTTCGATTCCTAGCTGGGGCACATGCCTGGGTTGCGGGCCAGGTCCCCAGTGAGGGCCATGTGAGAGGCAACCATACATTGTTCTTTCTCCCTCCCTTCTCCTCTCTCTGAAAATAAATAATAAATAAATAAATAAAATTATTAAAAAGAATCAACCCCTACCTTATTATTTGTGAGATAATCCAGAAAAATTCCATACTTTCACAGATAAAACTCAAACTTATGCTAGCATTCCATAATTAATAATCCATTTGAATTGTTTTTGAAACACTTTTTTCAAACTCCTTCCATTGGCCAGAGCAAAGGGCAGGAATCAATATATTTTATAATAATCACAGAAAGCCATGGAGAGTAAGGTTTCATAAGGAAAACCTTTGCTAGAATCCCAGTGTGCCATCATCAGTGAAGTCATATTTCACTGCAGTCACTTGAAGATATTAACCCAGTTTATTTAGACACCCCTTAATTTCGCAAGTTGGCAGCTTCTGCTGGCTTCTTGAAAATAAAACATGCACAAAGTTCATATCTATTGAGAAGACTGGCAAATTACTCCTGTCACAGTCCTATTTACTTTAGGAATTCAGAGAATGTATCCATAAGTACAGTTCAGTTATTTGTGATACTTGTCTTTCAGATAGAAAATAAAACAAGTTACATTTCTCTTTGCAACTGGATATCTTTAGAATGTATGTCCTTAAACATGAATATATGACTCTGGATTTTAATATCTATGAAATACATATCTAACCCACAATTCAATCTTCTTAGAATCTAGAATCACTAGATTACAGTGATTTGAGAGAAATTTATTTAGCGGCTGGAGACTCAACTTTGCATTCTTTGAAACTATCTTGCACTAACAGAGAAATTATCTTTTGTATTTTTAACCTATACTCTGTATCCCATTCAGTCCACTAAATATCTGCTTTCTTCCCAGCCCATAGCCAGAGTTGTAAGCAAGTCTAACCACAGAAGGAAATATTTTAATTTTTAAAAAACTGATGAATGGCGATCTGTCTTAGTTGCTGCCATAATCTTCCATTTAGAGTTGACATGTTTATTCTTGGCCATTTAAACTGCAGCCCAGAAAGCCATGAAGGGAGGCCAGTAATAAAGTTAGGTGTGATTGGAAATGACATTTCAAAATAAACACGGTCAAGCGCAGTGGAGCATTCTGTGCATGTACCCTGCATTGCACATATTCACACAGACCCACAAACTGACACACTGACACACACAGAGGTGTGTACATGAGGCTCCTACATAGTTTCTATATGATTCGGTGGAGAAGAGAGAACGATGCAAGACCTGGTCAAAACAAACAGCAGGTTATTCAGCAGTGAAATATTTGAGGAAGACCCTGAGTCCCATCTTCTAACATCACAAAATAATATTTTTAAAGATACAGAAGGAAGGTCTCTTTTACACATCACTCCATTCTCTGATGATAAAATAAATGAAGAAGAAGAAGAATTATAAAGAAAGAAAACATTTTGAAATGAATGGACACAAAAAGAAACAAACCAGGCTGGGTATGCTGCCTAGGAAACGAGGCAAAAAACACAAAAATTGGAGAAAAAAATTAAAGAGGATATTAGAGTGCATATTTACCAAACTATGAAAAAACAAACACAAAACACAGCATGCGCAAATGTTTATAAAATGGGATGCCTGGACAGAATAAAGATGGACAGAGGATGGAGCAGGTGGATCCCAAACACAAAATGCATTTTTTCCATCACTGTTTCAGAAGACACCTTGAACATCAAATATCTCACACAAGAAGTAAATGAAGAGTGAAACTTTAAAAACCTTTAACCTTCATGTCTGTTTTCATCACTGCTTTGTCTGGGTTTCCAGAAAGACTCACATTTTGGGTTGGAGTTGTTAGAAGACAGTTTCTCCTTTGAACCTTTCAATGTGTGTGTGTCTGTGTGTATACGCATATGTGTACACGTGTGTGTTTGATGTGATTACTGGAAGACATAATACTGAAAGAATATTTGATGTTAACTTGCTAATATATCCGTATAGTCCACGCTGCATTCCAGGTATTATCAGATTATTTCTGCTGTCCGTGTTTCTTCTCGTTGTCCCTTTTCAGATAGTAAAACCTCTAGCATTTTCAAGGTCACTGCTACTAGTCATTCTCCACAAATTATAAGCTGTTTACTTAAACCTTGCATCATGATTCAGAGACAGACTATGTTCTAATATTTTATTGTCATTGTATTTGGTGTTTAATGCTGAATGTAATGTATGCAGACACTAACTCAAGGCAGTCTGGGTAGGGTTGTGTCACATGTAGGTGAGGAGTCCATCCTCTTAGATGAGAATCTAGAATGTTCAGACCTGAGAGTAAAATCACAAATTTAAATGAAAGCAAACACTACCTTCATCATGTATAAAGTAATAACTTTCAAATTAATATGTTCAACTTTCATTTCAACTCATTTTTCTATCACTTCCTGGAACTTCTCTCAAACATAAACTATTTTATTTTCATCATATTTCTCTAATTTGCCTTTATTATTTGACTTGACCAAAAAAGCACTTGCCAGCCCATACTAACTAGAATTTTCCCCAGAGTAGTAGGTGGAGATAGCATTATAAGAAAACAAATTAACAATTGATTGTTTAGTCTATGTGGCTTTGGTCATGGTGTTATGAATTGGTTAAATGACAAACTGCTACAATGGAAAAATTTCTAATAATGTCACACAAGTTTTAGAAAGTTTATGCTTCCGCATGTGAAAGAATTTTTTTCTGACTGGATTCAATTTCTAACTTACTCTCCCTGCATAAGAAGCAGAGGTTAAGCTCCAGCCAGCTATATGGAGACTGAGCTCCCAGAGCTCTTAGATCGAAGCACAATGGGACCTGCCTCTTGGTCAAAACTGAAGGACCTGGGACTTTATGCTACCTGCAGACTAAATAGTTAGCCTTCAAGGGTTTCACTGATGCCCCAGAAAACACAAAACTCCTGGGTCAGAAACAAAAAACATGTTATTCCTCACAATGAAAACAGCAACCATTGTGTGGGCATAGCAGCATCTACATCCCAAGCCCCACACCCCACAAGAACATAGAGGAACAGAAGACAGCTACTCCTACTATGACTTAACTGAAAGGAGAGAAATCCTATGTTTTGGGGAGACATGGCTTCAATAGTTTGGCTGCTTTTCTTTTTCAGAGGAGATGATATCTGATCACTCAGTCTTCTTTCAACACAAAGAGAAATATTTGAAAGGACTCAGGTAAGAGCAGTCAAGGACTTGCATTCTTGGAATTGAAATACAGCAAGACATTTGTGAGCATGAGAAACCCATGGAAAATGTCCCCCAATAACCACCATCCAAACACAGTAGCCACTTTTAGGATAAGTAACTATTGGTGGCAGGCATTTTGGAGAAATCAAAACCACTTTAGAAATACAGTTAGTAGTAAAGGTTGTGCTTCAAGTCTGAAGTTGAAGTAATTGAAAGAATTGGTAAGAGTTTTCAGCAAATTTCACTAAACTCTCTGGAGCAGAAAAGTGAACACATCTTCCTTAGCTGCAACCCCAGCTGTGCCACTTACTGACTGAGGGAACTTGGGAAACTTCCTGAATCTCTCCCATACATACTTATATGTATGACCCATGGACATGAACTAAAGGAGGAGAATGTGGGTAGGAGGGGATGTGCAGGGTAGAGGGGAATAAAGGGGGGGTGGAATGGGACAACTGTAATAGCATAATCAATAAAATATACTAAAATAATAATGATAATGATGATAAAACATGAAGGACCCATAGAACATTGTCCCACAAATGTTGCCTTATCTGGTGGGCTCTCCCATGTATCACAGCAATACACAATTTACTATTCATCAAGGAACCTTCCCCAATGATTAAAAATCAACAAGCTCAAACATCCACATCCAGAAAAATAAAATAAAAATATTTTTCTTGTTGCTTCTGATAAATATATAAAAACCCTGAATATTTTATATAAAATAATATAAGAAGCTTCTGGAAAGTGAAGAAGTCAAATTGATTAGGGACTGTTAAACCAAAGAAATGCCATCCATGGCAGTAAGTTTTTACAATTTGGTTTTAGTTATTTTTCTTTATATATCCTACCCTTGGACCTGGAAAAGCCTACTACTCAAAGTGCTAACAGGTGCAGACAAAAATAAGCCCCAACAAAAACCTGTTTTCTCTAGTCAGCAAACCAGTAAAGGAGCAGTTCATCAAGACAGAAAATTTTAGAGAATAATCCAATAACTCCAGCAAAAAAAAAGGACAAGGAAAAAATAACCTAACTCATCCCTACCCATGCTAGAAAAAATATAATAAGGAACTTAGCCTTCCACTTCTTTTGGGCTCTATTTAAGTGATATTAAAGAAGGCAGGGTAGGAGCCTGGGATTTTCATATCTGCTGATGAGACCCCCCAGTGCAGTGTTAGTGGAGACCTTGTAGAGAAACTGGACTTCCACTCTGACCCAGTAGGGGTGAGACACTCCTCCACTATCTGCTGTGCTGATGTCATGGTAAGCTAGTGGAGAGTCAGGTCTTTCAATATCATTCAATGTCATTCGTAGTGTCAGTGGAGATCATGTGGGTAGCACTTATGAGGTATTCCTGTCTCCCTCTTCCAAGGAGAAGTAATCAGAGGTCTACTGAGGAGACAGAACTCCCATCATTTCCCAGTGTTAACAAGAAACCCTAACCACCTTGGGTGTCAGTAGAGGGCAAGGGGCTGAACTTCTACCCCCACCTGGCAATAGTAAAGCATCCACTCCCTTTTTTCTGCCAGAGACATATCAGAGAAAGCAAACTAAAATAGGTTTAAATAACATTCAGAGTCTTATAAAATAATACCTTAAAAGTCTTGGTTTCAATAAAAAAATCACACATCACATGAAGAACAAGGGAGATCTCACCTTCAATAAAAAGAAATAATTAGGGACCAACAGAAATATAACAGACTTTAAAATCAGACAAAGATTTTAAAGAGTTATCATAAAAATTCTTCAATAAGCTATTATGAACACTCTTGTAACAACTGAAAAAAATAGAAATCCTCAGCACACAATCAAATGATATAAAGAAGAACTAAATAGAAATTGTAGAACTAAAAGTACGATAACTGAAACACAAACTCACTGGGTGAACTCAGGAGCAGAATGGAAAAGATAGAAGAATAGAAAGCAGACTGAATAAAAATTAACAAAATCTCAGGAACTATAACAAAATATCAAATATTCTTGTCATTGGAGTCTTAGAAGAAAGAGGGTAAAGTTTAAAAAAGTATTCAGTGAAATAATAGCTACAACTTCCAAAATTTGACAGAAGGCTTTCAATCTAAATATTCAAGAATTTAAAGGAATACTAAACAAGCTAAACTGAAGACAATCCACTCCAAAAACCAGTATAGTCAAATTTATGAAAACAAGTAAAAAATCTTTTAAAAAGTAAGAGAGACATAATACATTACCAATAGGGAAAAATAACTTGAATGACAGTAGATTTCTTACCATAAATTATGAAGGCAAGAAGAAAGCAAGATAGCATTTTTCAAGAGCTGAAAGAGAAGAGCTGTCAAGTGCAAATTCTATCTCCAGTGAAAAATATCCTTCAGGAATGAACAGGAAATCAAGGCATTCTCAGAAGAAGGAAAACTAGTAAAATTTGTAACCAGCAGAGCCTGGGTAAAGGCAGTTCTCTAAACACAAAAGATATAAGAGAAGGAATCTCTGAACATGGGAATAATGAAAAAAACAAGAGTAACAATATGGGAAAATCTGGAGATGAAGAACTCAGTAAAAGAGATAACAAATGAACTAGCAAGCTTAGGAAATAGTGCAAATGAATGGAGGAAAAATAGTGATATTAAAGATAAAAAACTAGAAACAATGCAGATGGAAGAAAAGTGAGACTTTAAAGTAAAATAAATGAAGGAATTCTACAAGAACTATCTGACTCCATCAGAAAAAGCAATATAAGAATAATAGGCATACCCAAAGGAGAGAGAAAGATGGGATCAGAGTGCATATTCAAACAAAATAGTTGATGAAAATTTCCCAAACCTATGGAAAGAGCTAGATCTTCAAATTCAAGAAGCAAACAGAACATCCGCTTACCTCAATCCAAAGAAGCCATCTATAAGGCACGTTGTATTAAAACTGTAAAAACAATTAATGACAAAGAAAGAGTTTTCAAAGCAGACAGGGAAAAGAAGATGGTAACCTATAAAGAAAATTCCATTAGATTATCATCTGATTTCTCAGCAGAAATCCTACACACTAGGAGAGAGTAGAATCAAATATTCAAACTATCAGAAAAATTAAATTAACAGTCAATAATAATATATCCAACACAGGTATTCTTTGGATATGAAGGAGAAATAAAGACTTTTTCTGACACACAGAAGCTAAAGGAACTTACCACCACAAGACCTCCATTATAGGAAATACTGAAGTAGGTTCTTGTAACTGAAACAAAAAGACAAAAGGATACAAAACTGTGAGTAAGACTACTAACATACAGACAGAAGCAGGATATCACAACCCTTTTTCAGAATAAGGCATTATACACTTAAATATAATATAAAGTTTAAAGGAAGTAAAAAATTTTGCAAAAAGGAAGCAGAATTAAAAAATAACTACTGCAGCCTTGGCTGGTGTAGCTCAGTGGATTGAGCGCGGGCTGGGAACCAAAGGGTCGCGGTTCGATTCCCAGTTAGGGCACGTGCCTGGGTTGCAGGCCAGGTCCCCAGTGAGGGCCATGTGAGAGGCAACCATACATTGCTGTTTCTCTCCCTCTCTGTCTCCCTCCCTTCCCCTCTCTCTAAAAATAAATAAATAAAATCTTAAAAAAAAAGAAATTGTCTCTTTAAAAAATAACTACTGCAATGTGTAAATGAACTCATAACATAAACAGGGATAATCTGCGACAACAAAAACATATAAGGAGTTGAGGTAAATGTGTGCATTTGCAAAAAGGAATGGCTATAAGATGCATTCAGAAGAAAAAGGACTACTGTATATATTAAACTTTCTTTGGCATACACCAGTTGTTGATCACACATGAAAAAATTAAAAGTGGAGACACGTTACTTTAAAAAAAGAGGTATAAATCATAGAATACCACCAAACTAAAACAACTGACAGAAACACAAGGGAAAAGAAATGATGGAGACAGAGAACTACCATAAAACAAAAGATAAAATAATTATAGGAAATGCTCATATATCAATTAAAACACTAAATGTAAATAGACTGAACTCACTGATAAAAGGCATCAAATTAATGGATCAAAAAACTATGGTACATTTATACAATGGAACATTATACAACAGAAAAAAAGAAGGAGCTCCTACCCATTACAACAGCATGGATGGAACTGGAGAGCATTATGCCAAATGAAATAAGCCAGGTGGTGAAAGACAAATACCATATGATCTCACCTTTAAGTGGAACCTAATCAACAAAACAAATAAGCAAGAAAAATATAACCAGAGACACTGAAATTAAGAACAATCTAACAGTAACCAGAGAGGAGGTGGAGAGAATAATGGGGGTGAAGGGGGTGTTTCAGGAACATCTATAGAGGACACATGGACAAAACCAAGGTGGGGTGGAAGCAGGGGAGGGAGTGGGGATTGCTGGGGTGTGAGGGAGTGGTGGGGGGGTAAATGGAGACAACTGTACTTGAACAACAATAAAATAATTTAAAATAAAAATAAGAAAACATAAAAAAACAAAAAATAAAGTCCGGCCATACACTTCCTTCAGGAGAAATGTCTCATTTGACATTTGAAATCTCTATATTTGTCTTAAAGGACAAATGTAAACTCAAAGTGAAAGGGTGGAAAATGATTCTCAAGGCAAATGACGTTCAGAGAAAAGCAGGTGTAGCCATACTTATATCTGACAAAATAGATTTCAAAATAAAAGCGTAGCAAAAAACAAAGATAGACATTTTATAATGATAAAAAAGACACTACATCAAGAAGACATAACACTTCTCAATATATGGACCCAATCAAGGAGCACCAAAATGTGTAAAGCAATTACTAACAGAACTACAGAGAGAAACTGACAAAAACACAATTATAATAAATCTAAATACCCCATTGACAGTTATAGATAGATATCCAAACAGAAAAACCATAAGAAAAATCAACCTTAAATGACATATTAAATCATGCCCTGGCTGGTGTAGCTCAGTGGATTGAGCGCGGGCTGGGAACCAAAGAATCCCAGTTCGATTCCCAGTCAGGGCACATGCCTGGGTTGCAGGCCAGGTCCCCGGTGGGGGCCACGTGAGAGGCAACCATACATTGCTGTTTCTCCCTCTCTTTCTCCCTCCCTTTCCCTCTCTCTAAAAATAAATAAAATAAAATTTAAAAAAAAAATCAAAGCCTTTCATCCCAGAACACCAGATTATACATTCTTATCTAGTACACATGGAACATTCTCAGGATAGACCATATGTTGAGAGAGAAAGCTAACCTTAACAAATTTAAGAATATTGAGATTTGAGGAAGATGGCGGTAAAATAGATGGGACCTGAGCCCACTTGCTCATGCACCCAACTAGGACACTTAGCTGATCTTTCAAAAAATAAATTGAACACTCAACAGAATCTTAGCTGACACTAAGTTTGGAAGCTGAAGTGTGCAGAGGATGCTTCAGTAAAGCGGTTTCATAGATGGGCAGGGAAAGTCCCCGGGTGTGGCGCCAGGAACTGCAGCTGCTGTGGGAACAACATCAGAGGAGAGCCATATCAGTGACAGCAGCCTAGTGGCTTTGTCTCCTCCCAGGGCAAGGAAACCACAGACCTGCTCCAGGAACAACTTGAACACATAATGTTCCTGCAGAAAAACAGGTATCTCACACACACACACACACACACACACACACACACACACACACAGTTGGCAGCACACCTAAGTTGGGGCAGTGGTCACCAGCCAGGACAGTGCCAGAGAATGGGGGTGACTCTGGTGGCACCTGAAGCTGGGGGAAGAGGAGGGCAATGACTGGCTGTGACTGAGATATACTCTTGATTTGCCAGAGAGTTGGAGTGTGTGGAAAGCCAGGCAGTGACTTGGAGTAGCATCAGTGCCCACAGACACTTTTTTCAAAAGGGAAACTGAGGCATGCTGGGCAGGTACCTTGTGCATGCAGCTGCCTGACCAAAAAGGAGAGAGGATTGTGGTCACAATTTGCTCCCACTATGTGCACATGGTGGATTGATCAAACGGGTGCAGAATGAGGTGGTTTCTTGGTGCCTGGAAACAACGTTTCTGTGCACAATGGCACAGAGTTCAGAGTGTGGGGCACAGAGTGCTCTGAGGGCAGTGGGCTGGAGACTGTGCACCTGTGATTATTTTAGGCCAGACTGAGCCCCCTTCTTTGGCCCAACCACTATAAATGGAAAATTGAGCCCAATCCCCCACCACCAGCAGTGTGACAGGAATTCTTTTCATCCGCATGATAAAAACATAACCCCCTGGGAATTTCCACGTCTCGAGCCCAGCTCCGTGGAAATTAACACTCCCGTGCGGGCCGGTGTAAAAATCATGCTCTTGGAAAAAGGAATTCCTTAAAGGGAAATTGGATTAACTTACTTCCTAAAACTTGTTAACTTGCTGAGACCCTTCCCCTGGAGAGAAGGGATTATGCTAATGATTGCCCGGAGCATCTTGCAAAGCTAATGAATAGCCCTTCCCATTTTGCTGTGTCCGGAGCTTCCTAATAAAAACCCGGCGAAGCCACGCTCGAGGCCTTTTCCTGAGATTTGGAAGTTGGTCCCATGGTCCCGGATTCCTTCCCCCCACGTGTCTCAGTGTGAGATTCTTTCACGCATTCAGTTACGGTCATCCACGGGTTTCGGCTGGGACGAAATCGCCACGACACAGCAGGAACCAGGAAGATCTGCAAAACCAGCGAGCGAGCATAACAACTAGCAGGGATTTTTTTTTTTTTATTCTTTTTCTTTTTTTGCAAGAGTAAGACAGCAAGGCTAATGCCTAAAAAGACCCATTTTTAACTCTACATGGGAAGACAAAGTACGCTGGGCCCTCGCACCCTATTTCACTAGGGTCAACAAAACAAGAAGGTTTTAGCCCGGCTGGTGTAGCTCAGTGGATTGAGCGCGGGCTGGGAACCAGAGGGTCCTGATTCGATTCCCAGTCGGGGCACATGCCTGGGTTGCGGGCCAGGTCCCCAGTGAGGGCCATGTGAGAGGCAACCATACATTGCTCTTTCTCTTTCCCTTCTCCTCTCTCTGAAAATAAATAAATAAATAAAAAAAAACAAGAAGGTTTGGGGGGGTTGTGGATTTTTTTTATTTTTAATTTTTTTATTGTTGCTCAAGTATAGTTGATTCCATTTTCCCCCTACCGCAACCATCCTCATCTCCCACTCTCAATCCTAATTCCCTTTGGCTTTGTCCATATGTCCTTTATTCATGTTCCTTAACAACCCTTCCCCCTTTTCCCCCATTATCCCCTCCCACATCCCCTCTGGTTACTGTCAGTTTGTTCTTAATTTCAATGTCTCTGGTTATATTTTGCTTGCTTGTTTGCAAAACAGGAAGTTAAGAAAGGGTACAACAAGGGGGATTCAAGGCATTGCTGACACTTAGCTCACACGCAGAGCTGCAGACTACCTAGCAGGAGAGAGCTGACACTCTTACAAAGATTGCCCCATTTCCCCCATGAAACAGAGAGCTAATTAAGAATAAACTATACATTATTGGAAATAAATTGGGACAGTATAAGACAGGAAGTATAAGGCCAGGGAAAATACAACCACAATTTTCCCAGAAGACTGAATAGTGCCTCCCAGATGAAACACAGACCTCACCTTCTCAGTTGCAACAAAGATCCTCTAGAGGCCAGGGAAGAAGATACAGGCTATGTTGCCAGAAGTTGGATGACCCACCCAGGAACTGGATCTGAGAGAAAACCATAAATGGATTCCGAAATAAATTTGCATGTATGTTTTTATTTTTCTTGCTTCTTTTAGTTATTTTATTGCTTTTTGTTTTTCTTTTTTGTTTGTCTTTTTTTATTTTGCATAGCATTTTAATTTTTCTTCTTTTACTTCACTCATATTCCAAATAACTCACTACTCTTGGTCTTTTACATTTCATTCTTTTTATTCAGATTATATAATCATATTTTTGTTTATATTATTCTTTTTTCATATTATTGTTATTCCAAATCATACACAGCACCCTTCCCTGGTCTTAATCCATTTTGCCGTCTTCCTGAACTTTATTACTGTTGTTGTAAACTTTGTTTTTTCTCACATTATGCCATGTTTCTAGCCCTTACTCTCACTAGTTCTCCATCTAAACTCACATAAGCGCTCTTCTTTCTTAAATGTTGTTTTTCCCCTCTTATAAAAGTTTCATTTCTTTTCCAGCTTTATAAACAGTGGCAAGTTGGGAGAAATACCATGGTTATTGCTATACTTCTCCAATTGAACTCCTATATGTTCACTATTTCTTTGTATTTTAAATCCAATGGGAAATTCTTCCCCTGTCTTACTCCATTTTCCCTACACCATCACCCTAATCAGTTCAGTGAGAAGTTTTATTTCATTTGCCCCCCATCTTTCAGCCTGGACTTTACTCCTTACTCTTATAAGTAAGGAGTTTGCTAGCCCAATCCTCTCAAAATCAATTTTCTTTACTGTAGACAACTCATACTCACTTCTTGGTTTTATACAATATTCTTATTCCCATTCCACCTTTACTAAACTTCATTCAGCTACCATTGCTATTGACCTTGTTGAGGTTTTTCTGCATTTTTGCTCCCATTGGTCCAATAGTTTTTTTAATTTTACTTCAAATCTCAAACATACTCTTCCCTTTTCTTACCCCATATTCGCAATCATCTTTCTGTGTTTTCCTTACATTTTAAATTTTCTTCTCTTCCTTTTCTATCAATTATCCTTCCCATTCCCACTCAAAAACATTTTCCTCTCTGTTAGTTCATCTCACATCACTTTGTCCTATTGTATAATATTTGTAATCTCGTTTGACCTTTATTAATCTTTTCTCAATTGCAGTTCAGATTGCTGATGTGGTAGCGGGGGTTCTTTTTGCTGGCATAGGTTTGGTTATCAGGTAATACTGCTTTGTTAACAAATACCTATACAAAAGCATATAAGACAAGGTTGGAGTTGTGACTGCCAATAAGCCCACAGGAGGAGAAAACCCAACAAAGAAGCCACCAACAAGAAAGCCTACACAAATGGCAGAAATGGAAACCCTAGAGTAAGCAGACAAGGAGATCAAAGAAACTGCGCCACAAGTCCCACTGAACTCCTAACACAGAATTCCACACCATGAAGACCAGGCAAGCAAAGCAGAGCATCCTGAAATGCAGAAACAAACAAAAAGCCACCTAAAATGGGGAGATAAAGAAAGAATCTGCAGTTGGAAGGAATGGAACACTCCCTAGTAAAAGAGCTAAATGAAATGGCGGCAAGCAATCTATCAGATATAAAATTTTAAAAAATGGTTATAAAGATGCTCAAGGAACTCACAGACAACTACAATGAACTGAGGGGGAATTAAAGCAGCATGAAAAAGGAAATACAAATTAAAAATAAGAACGAGGAAAAAATGACTAATACAATATTTAAAAAATATATATATACTAGAAGGAATTACAAACAGACTAGATGAAGAAGAGGACTGAACCAGCAAGATGAAAGACAAGGTAAAAGAAAAACCAAAGTAGAGTAATAAAATGAAAAAAGACACAAATAATATGAGGATAATTTAAGGTTACTACAGGGCAATAATGTCGCTAGGATTTCGTCCGGCAAAATCTGTGGGTGACCGTAACCCGAATGCGTAAAAGAATCTCACACTGAGACACGCTGGAAGAAAAGAGTCCAGAGCCATGGGACTATTTCCTTTATCTCAGGAAAAAGGCCCCGGGCCTAGCTCAGCTGGGCTTTTTATTAGAAGCTTTAGGACACATTTACATTGGATTGATTATTCATTGGCTTATGCAGAACAGGGGTTTTTAGTTGGGTCATGAGGATATATGGGAAGGGAATAGATAAGGGGTAGGTTTACTCAGTAAGGTAAACGTTTAGGGTACAGAGCATTAGGTTGTAAATTCAGGTCTGGTGGCAGACAGGATCAGGGTAGTACATTAAACAGGAGACAAGTAAATTGAGGGTAAGCTAACTAGGGCTGTTAGCTTTTAAGACCATAAAACATTGAGACAGAGAAGAATTTCATCCGGGAGGGAGAGACTCAGCAAGTCAGATAATTTCTTGAGATACATTTTTGCCAAATTCCTATTAGAGAATTCCTTTTCCACTGACATGATTCACACTTGTCCACACAGGAATAATTTTTCCTCATGCAGAGCTGAGCTCTTTACGCATAAATTCCCAGGACTGCATGTTTTCACGTGTGTGGAAAGAACTCCCACACAATAAGAAACATAACAACATTCACATCATAAGAATACGAAAAGGAGAAGGAAAGGAGCAAGGGATAGAAAACCTGTTTGAAAAAATAATGACAGAAAACTTCCCTAACTTGGAAAGCAGAAAGGTCATTCAACTGCAGGAAGTACACAAGGTCCCCCAAAAAATGAACCCAAAGAGGCCTACTCCAAGACATATCATAATGAAAATGCTGAATGTTAAAAACAAAGAGAATCTTAAAGATGGCAAGGGAGAAAGAGGCAGTAACATAAAAGGGAGACCCAGTAAGACTAGCAGCTGACTTCTCAATGGCAATGCTCCAAGCCAGAAGTGAATGGCAAGACATATTCCAAGTAATGAAAAGCAAAGGCCTGTAACCAAGACTGCTCTATTCACCAAGGCTCTCATTTAAAATGGAAGGCAAAATAAGTAGTTTCCAAGCCAAAAGAAGATTAAAAGAATACACCTCTATCAAACCAGCATTGCAAGACATGCTAAAGGGACTGTTTCAAGAAGAAGAAGAAAAAGAGGAACACAGGTGAAAAAAGAGTGAGAGAGAGAAAGGAGCAGAAATGAAAAAATAGCAATGAATTAGTACCTATTAAAAATAACCTTAAGTGTAAATAGATTAGATGTTCCAATTAAAAGACATAGGGTAGCTGATGGATAAGAAAACATGACCCACATATATGCTTCCTACAAGAGACCCACCTCAGAACAGAAGAACAACACAGACTGAAAGGGAAGGGTTGGAAAGAATATTCCAAGTAAATGGACAGGAAAAAGAAGCCAGGGTAGCAATACTTATATAAGACAAAATAGATTTCAAAGCAAAAACCATAAACAGAGAAAAAGAAGGTCTATTCATAATTCTAAAGGGAAGAATCCAAAAGAAGCAATAAACATTGTAAACATATATGAACCCAACATAGGAGCAACCAAATATACAAGAAATATCTTGGAGGACTTCAAGAAAAATATAGATAGCTACACACTTGTACTAGGGAATTATAACACACCACTGTCAACAATGGATAGAACTTCCAAACAAAGAATCAACAAGGGCAAGAGAGAGAAGATGGTGGAGAGATAGGTGGGAACAGAGTCTACTTCCTCCTGCCCACTGGTGAAACACCTAGCTGATCTTCTGAGGAACAAAGCGAACAGCCAATGGAATTCCAGCATATAAGAAGATTGGAGACCAAAATTATAGGGGACATTGAATGATTGGACAGTAAGGAGAGTGCTTTGGGACTAGCATGGGGACCAGGGTTGGGCCGCAGTCCCAGGCCCAGGCCATGCCGGGTCTGCTGCAAGATGCTTGGGAGAGAGCCAGGTTGGGCTATATGAGAGGCCAGGTGCTGCTTTGGATGAGAGGGCTTAAATAGGAAGAATTTTTCAAAATGAAAAACAGAAAAAAAAAAAAAGAGGCACTCTGCGGATGTTGGGAGAGCCCCTGCCCCAAGGAACTTCGGGGTTGGTGCATGCCTGGGGATGGGATGCACAGGGCAGCCTGCCTGCACACACTCCAGAAGAACCAGGAACAATGCACAACTGGTGGCCCCCGGCCCAGCAGCAGATTGAGCTCCCAATCAAAGGGAATTGGGGACTGTGCACATCTGGGGATCCGCAGCCCACCCATGCCCACTCCAAAAACACAAGGGAAGATGCACAACCAGTGGCCTCAAGCCCGGCAGCTAGCCCGTGGCCAATCCAGGGGCATAGGGGACAGTGCAAACAGGTCTGTGGAGCTCACACCCAGAGCACCAGGGACAAAGCACCTGCCATCCAGCCCCTACGAACAGAGCCCTACAGGGCCGACTGGCTCTGTAAGAGAAAGGCAGAAGCACCCCAGTGAGGGGGAGCGGCAGTCCTCAGAAAGTCTTGACTTAGTGGGGCCTAAACTACCCAGAAGGGGCACTGAGAGAACCTAGCATTGAGGCCAGCAAGGAGCAAGAAGGTGGTGGGTGATTAGCCCCTACATGGTGCACATCAAGGACACTACAACTAAAGGCCTAGGCTGGACCCAGAAGGGCACCTAGAAACTGGGCTAGAGACTGGACAACAGCAAAGAGTGAATCTCAGGAAGGGAGAAAAGAGAAACCAATACCTTCCTAGGCTGATGCAGCCAGGAAGACCAGAAGAACAGGACTGGCCTCACCAGTTTAAAGTCAGCAGAAGTTTTTTTTTTGTTTGCTTTGTTTTTTTTTTCATTCCTTCTCCTTTCTGTCCTTCTTTATTTTTTTATTCCTTCTTCCTCGCTTTCCTTTATTATTCGTAGTCCCCTCCTTCTTTTAATTCTTATTTTTCTTTTTTATTTTTTTAATTAAAAATTATTTTAACTCCTTCTTCCTTTCTTTTTTTAAGATTCTATTTATTTATTTATTTATTTTTTAGAGAGAGGGGAAGGGAGGGAGAAAGAGGGAGAGAAACAGCAATGTGTGGTTGCCTCTCACATGGCCCTCACTGGGGACCTGGCCCGCAACCCAGGCATGTGCCCCGACCGGGAATCGAACCGGGACCCTCTGGTTCCCAGCCCATGCTCAATCCACTGAGCGACACCAGCCAGGGCCCTTCTTCCTTTCTTTTATTCTTTCCTTTTACTCCTGCTTCTTTCCTTCTTTTCCTTATTTTATTCTTCCTCCCTTCATTCCCTATTTTTCCCCCTCTTATTTACATCACAGGTGAGACATTAAAACCTGGAGCTGTGAAAACACCAGAGATAGAACCAAACAAGGGTCATCCAAAAAAAAAAACAGAGCCAGTGAGACAAATTTCACTTTGCTACTCCAGAGAACATGCAAGGTAGGAGTGGGGAACACCAGTACACCTGCTGGAAGAGGAAATACAACAGCAAAGGAACCACCAACAGAAAACAATGGAAGAAGGTGAAAGAGGGAGTAGAACCCACACGAACCTCAATTCAGCCTGAAAGGGAAATACAACCAATTGGTGGAGAAACTAACCACAACAAACAACTGAACCAGAGTGAGAGAGAAGCTTCAAAACCTTGTTCACACAGAATAATCAGCTTCAACACAATCTGTTCACACCTGCACAACAGAATACAAGGCATGGTGGATAGAGTGACCCTCAGTTAACCAGCTGGAGGAAAGGACCCCCCAAAGAAAGACCCAACAACAACCAAAACCCAAAGACATACAGAGAGCCAACATAAACAACAGTCTAAGACCAGCGAGCTCAGGAGGTTAAGGAGACTGCACCATTGAATCTCACAGGTATCCTACCATAGAAGTTCACACCATAAACAAAGGGAGTCAGAACAGATCAATTTAAAAACAGAGGCTAGCAAGAAGAGTCTCACAAACAATGGGAAGACAAAGAAACAATACCCAAATGAATGAAAAGAAGGAAGCCCCAGAAAGAATGATAAACAAAACAGAGGCAAGCCAACTATCAGATATTGAGTTCAAAGCATTGGTTATCAGGAAGCTCAATAAGCTTGATGAGCTCACAGAGAATGACCAGAAACTACAGGGAAGCTACAATGAACTCACTGCAAATTATGTCAACATGAAAAAGGAAATAGAAACTATCCACAAGGGCCGAGAGGAAATGAAGAACACAATTTCTGAACTGAAGAACACAACAGAAGGAATCAAAAGGAGGCTCGATGAAGCAGAGATCGGACCACTGAGATAGAGGACAAGGTAGAAAAAAACACCTAGAAAGAGCAAGAAAAGGAAAAGATATTCTTCAGAAAGAATGAAGAAGTATTGATGGGAACGCAGAACAACATGAAATGTAATAATATTCATATAATAGAGATACCAGAAGGAGAGGAAGAAGAGGAAGGGACAGAAAACCTGTTTGAAAAAGTAATGATGGAAAACTTCCCTAATCTGATGAGAGAATAAGTTACACAAATCCAGGAAACACAGAGAGTCCCAATCAAGAGGAACCCAAACAGGCCCACTTCAAGACACATCATCATTAAAATGGCAAAATTCCAAGTCAAAGAGAGAATCTTAGAGGCAGTGAAGGAGAAACAGGAAGTAACATACAAAGGAGCCCTGATAAGGTTAGCAGCTGACTTCTCAATGGAAATGTTCCAATCCAGAAGAGAATGGCAAGAAATATTCCAAGTGATGAGAACCAGAGGCCTGCAACCAAGGCTACTGTACCCAGCAAGGCTCTCAATCAAGATAGAAGACCAAATAAGGAGCTTCCCAGACAAAAGAAGTCTAAAAGAATACACCTCCACCAAACAAGATCTGAAAGAGATGCTAAAGGGACTGTTTTAAGGAAGGAAGGAAAAGAGAGAGACAGACAAACAGACAGACAAAGAGAGATAAGAACACAGGTAAAAAAAATGGCACTGAATGAGTACCTATCAATAATAACCATAAACGTAAATGGATTAAAAGCTTAAATAAAAAGACATAGACTAGCTGAATTGATAAGAAAGCATGACCCAAACATACGTTGCCTATAGGAGACTCACCTCAGGACAAAAGACTTACACAGACTGAGACTGAAGACCTGGAAACAAATTTTCCAAGCAAACAGACAAGAAAAAAGAGCCAAGATAGCAATACTCATATCAGACAAAATAGACTTCAAAAAAAGGGCCATAAAAAAAGACCCAGAAGGACACCTCATAATACTCAAGGGAAGAATCCACCAAGAAGACATAAACATTGTAAACATATATGCACCCAACATAGGAGCACCCAAATACATAAAGAAAATCTTGGAGGACTTCAAGAAAGATATTGACAGCAACACAATTATAGTAGGGGATTTTAATACCCCACTGTCAAAAATGAATGGATCTTCCAAACAAAATATCAACAAAGATATTGTGGCATTGAACAATGTCTTAGATGAAATGGACTTAACTGATATATATAGAGCCTTTCACCCCAAAGAAGCAAAATATGAATTCTTTTCAAGTGCACATGGAATATTTTCAAAGATAGACCACATGATAGGACACAAGAGAAGCCTTAACAAATTCAAGAAAATCGAAATGATATCAGGCATTTTCTCAAATCACAGTGGCTTGAAATTAGAAACCATCCTCAAGGAAAAATTTTAAAAAAATCTAAAGAGATTGAAAAGTATGCTATTAAACAATAAATGGATCAAGAATGAGATCAAGGAAGAAATCAAAAAGTTTCTAGAAACAAATGAAAATAAACACAAAATAGTCCAAAACTTATGGAACATAGTAAACTCAGTCCTGACAGGGAAGTTCATAGAGATACAGGCCTACCTAAAAAACACAGAAACATTTAAAATAAATGACTTAACCATACATCTACAAAAACTAGAGGAACAACAAGAAACAAAGCTGAGAGCAAATAGCAGGAAAGCAATTAGCAAGATCAACCAGAATTAAATGACATGGAGACTGAAAGAATAATAAAAGAATCAGTAAGTCCAGGAGGTGGTTTTTCTTTGAAAATATTAAAAAAAAATCAACAAGCCTTTAGCAGACTTATCAATATAAAAAGAGAGAGGATCCAAATAAATAAAATCGGAAATGAAAGAGATGTAATTACAACTGGTAACACAGAAATACAAAGGATCATAAGAAATTACTATAAACAAATACACACCAAGAAATTTGAAAACCTGGGTAATATGGACAAATTTCTAGTGACATATAGTCCTTCAAAAGCAAGTCAAGAAGAAGCAGAAAGCCTGAATAGATTGACATCAGCTGGGGAAATTGAAGCAATAATAAAAAAAAAATCCAAGGTACATAAAAGCACTGGACTGGACAGATTTACAGGAGAATTTTACCAAACATTTAGGGAAAAGCTAATCCAAATTCTTCTCAAAGTAGTCCAAAAAATCCAAGAACATGGAATTCCCCCAAACTCTTTTTATGAGGCCAGCACCATCCTAATTCCAAATCAAAAGAAAGACACACAAAATAGAAAGAAAACTACAGGTCAATAACACTGATGAATATAGATGCTGAAATACTCACCAAACTTTGGCAAACTGGATTTTGCAATATATCAAAAAGTCATACCTTGATATAGTGGGATTAATTCCAAGGATGCAAGGTTGGTATAATATACAGAAATCAATAAATGTAATACATCACATAAACAATACAAAAGACAAAAGGCACATGATCATATCAGTAGATGTGGAAAAGCATTTGATAAAGTACAGTATTGACTTGTGATGAAAACACTCAGTAAAGTGGAAATAGAGGAGTTATATCTCAACATAATAAAGACCACATATGGGAGACCTACAGCCATCATACTCAGTGGGAAAATACTAAAATCTTCCCTCCTAAGATCAGACACAAGACAAGGGTTTCCACTTTCTCCATTTCTATTTAACATAGTATTGTAAATTCTAGCCACAGTGATCAGACAAGAAAAAGAAATAAAAGTTATCCAAACCAGAAAGGAAGAAGTTAAGCTGTCACTCTTTGCATATAAGAGGGTAGTGTACATGGAAAACCCTATAATTCTACCCAAAAAATGACTTGACCTAATAATTGAATTTTGTAAAACAACTGGATACAAAGTGAAAAATAAGAAATTAAGGGCATTTTTGAACACCAACAATGAAATATCAAAAACAGAATGTAGGGGGGAAATCCCACTTACTATAGAAGCAAGAAAAATAAAATGCTGAGTAATAAACTTAACCAAAGAGGTAAAAGACCTATATTCAGAAAACTACAGTACACTAAAGAAAGAAATTAGGAAAGAAACAAATATATGGAAGCATATATCATGTTCATGGATTAGAAGAATGACATTAACAAAATGTCCATAATACACAAAGAACTTTATAGATTCGACATAACCTCTGTCAAAATACTAATGACATATGACACAGATTATGGAACAAACGTTTCAAAAATCTGTCTGGAACCATATATGATCCTGAATAGCATCAGCAATTTTGAGAATGAAGAATAAAGTAGGAGAGATCACAACATCTCACATCAAACTATATTACAAAACCATGGTAATCGAAACGGTCTGGTACTGGCAATGAGAAAAGACATATGGATTGATGAAAGAGAATAGAGAGCTCAGAAATAATCTATTCTCCATAGTCAATTAGTATTGGACAAAGGAGGAAGGAGCACAAAATGGAGTGAAAATAGCGTCTTCAATAAATGGTGCTAGGTAATTTGGACGGGGACATGCAAAAAATGAAACTAGTCCACCAACTTACACCATAAACGAAAATAAACTCAAGATGAATAAAAGACTTAAATATAAGGCATTACACCATAAAAGTCCTAGAGGAAAACGTAGGCTGTGAAATTTCAGATGCCCCATGCAGCAATATTTTCACTGATACATCCCTAGGGTAAGGCATATAAAGGAAAGAATAACCAGACAGGACTACATCAAACTAAAAAGCTTCTGCACCATTAAAGAAACATCAACAAAATGGAAATGGAGCCAACTTTATGGGAAAATATATTTGACAATGATACCTCAGACAAGGCTTTGATCTCCAAAATATAGAAAGAACTCAAATCACACCAGGAAGACAAAAAACCCAATTAGAAATGGGGAAAAAGGTGTGAACAGACACTTCCCCAGGGAGGACATACAGAGGGTCCAGAGACACATGAAAAAAATGCTCAACATTACTGGCCATTAGAAAGATGCAAATTAATACCTCAGTGAGATACCACATCACACCAGTCAGAATGGCCATCATTATTAAATTAACAAACAACAAGTGCTGGAGAGGTTGTGGAGAAAAGGGGAGTACACTGTTGATGGGAATTCACTGTTGATGGGAATTCAGACTTGTGCAGCCACTATGAAAACACTATGGAACTTCCTCAGAAAACTATAAATGGAACTGCCTTTTGACCGACACTAATTCAAAAGTACCTATGCACCCCAATGTTCATAGCAGTATAATTTACAATAACCAGTTGCTGGAAGCAACCTAAGTGCCCATTAGTAAATGAGTGGATCAAAAAACTGTGGTACAGTTTCACAATACAATATTACACAGCAGAAAGGAAGAAGGCATTCCTACCCTTCATGACAGCATGGATGGATCTGGAGAGCATTGTGCTAAGTGAAGTAAGCAAGGCAGTGAAAGACAAATGCCATACAATCTCACATATAAATGGAACCTAATCAACAAAACAAACAAATAGGCAAAATAGAAACAGAGACCTAGAAATAAAAGAACTGATGGTGACCAGTGGGGTGGGTGGAGGGGGAATAACAGGGGAAAAGAAGGGGAAGTGGCAAGCCAAGGAACATGAATAGAGGACTCGTTGGGACAGACAATGTGGGTGGATTGACTGAGAGAGTTGAGGTGGACAGGACAGGGGAGGGAATTGAGAGAAAGGCTGGAGAACTGTAACTGAACAACTATAAGAAAAGTAAAAAAGAAGGCAAAAAAGAAAAAAAATGAAATCACACCAATATATTCTCTGACCACAATGCTCTCTTATTGGAAATGAACTGCACAAAGAAAGTAGAAAAGACCAAATATATGTAGATATTTAATAACATGCTACTAAAAAGTTGGGTCAAAGAAGAAATAAAAGGAGAGATCAATGCATGCATAGAAACAAATAAGAATAACAAGACAACATATCAAAATTTGGGGGGATACAGCAGAAGCAGTAATAAGACAGAAGTTTATATCATTACAGGCTTATCTCAAGAAACATCAAAAATCCCAAATAAATAACCTAACATTGCATCTTAAAGAACTAGAAAAAGAAAAAAAATGCAACACAAAGTCAGCAGAAGGAAAGAAAGAATAAAAATAGTGCAGAATTAAATGAAATAGAGGAAAAAGACAACACAAAAAATTAATGCAACAGAAGGTGGTTCTTTGAAAAGATTAATAAATTTACAAACCTACACACACTAAGGAAAAAGGAGAGAAGACTCAAATGAACAAAATCAGAAATGAAAAAAGGGAATTTACCACAGACATTAGAGAAATACAAAGGATTATAAAAAAAATACTATGAAAAACTATAAGCCACCAAATTCAGTAACCTAGAAAAAATGGACAAGTTCTTAGAAATATATAGCCTTCCTAGACTGAATCGTAAAAATAAATAAATAAATAAATAAAAACCTGGAAAATCTAAATATACCAATCAAAAGTTAGGAGATTGAAACAACCATCCAAAACCTCAAAAAGCCAGGATCAGTTGGCTTCACTAGAAAATTCTACCAAACACTGAAAGAAGATTTAATAGTTGTCCTTAAACTCTTCTAAAAATTTGAAGAGACAGCAATAACACATTTTATGAGGCCAACGTTACCTTAATACAAGGCTAACAGAACAAAAGAAAACTACAGACAAAATTTCTGATAAACACAGATGCAAAGAGCCTAAACAAAATACTAGCAAATCGAATACGAAAATACTTTAAAAAGGTAATACATCACAATCAAGTGGGGTCCATTCAAAGAGCACAATGATGGTTCAATATATGCCAAAAAATCAATGTGATAGACCATATTAACAAAACAAGGATAAAAATATATGATCATTATGACAAATGCAGAAAAAACATTTGAGAAGATAATGACATACATTCATGATTAAAACACTCAATAAAATAAGTATAAAATTATCTCAAAATAGTAAAGGTTGTATATGAAAAACCTCAGTTAAGATAATCAAGGTAAAAAATTGAAAGCTTTGCCTCTAAGATCAAAAACAAGACAAGGTTGCCCACTCTCACTAATTTTTTATTAAACATAGTACTAGAAGTCCTACCCAGAGCAATCAAGCAATGGAAAAAAATAAAGTCATCCAAAATGGCAATGGAGAAGTAAAATTGTCACTTTTTGAAGAAAACATGATCCTCTATATAGAAAACCCTCAAGATTTTACCAAATAAAAAGTATCAGAAACATGCCCTGGCTGCTGTAGCTCAGTGGACTGAGCGCGGGCTGGGAACCAGAGGGTCCCGGTTTGATTCCCAGTCAGGGCACATGCCTGGGTTGCGGGCCAGGTCCCCAGTGAGGGCCATGTGAGAGGCAACCATACATTGCTGTTTCTCTCCCTCTCTCCCTCCCTTCCCTTCTCTCTAAAAATAAATAAAAATAAAATCTTAAAAAAAATTAAAAAAAAAAGAATCAGAAACAATAGACAAATAACAGTAAAGTTGCAGGGCACAAAATCAATGTAAAAAAATCCACTGTATTTCTGTATACTAACAACGAAATTTCAGAATAAAGAAATAAAAATAATAATTCCTTTTGTAATTGCAACAACAAAAAAAAATAAAATACCTAGTAATAAACATAAATAATGTCAAGGACCTGTAAAATAAAAATATAAGACATTATTAAAGAAAGTGAATAAGACACAAAGAGATGGTAAGATTTTTCATATTCATGGATTGGAAGAATCAACATATTCAAAATGATCCTATAAACCAAAGCAATATAGAGATTTAATGCAACTTCCATCGAAATTCCAATAGAACAAAAAACTATCAGATTTGTGTGGAACCACAACTTATCCTGAAAACAAAGCAATCATGAGAAAAAAGAACCAAGCCAGAAGTATCATACTCCCTGACTTCAAATTATACTACAGAGCAATAATAATCAAAACAGCATGGTACTGTCAGAAAAACAGACACATAGAACAATGGAACAGAATTGAGAGACCAAAAGAAAAAAACACGTGTACATAATTAAATAGCCTTTGACGAAAGAGTCAAAATATTTTTGACTCTCTCCATTACAATGAAGAAAAAAACACCTGTTAAAAAAACTGAAAATGGAAAAATTGGAAAGCCACATACTAAAGAATGAAACTAAACTGCTATTTTTTTACCATATGCAAAAAATAACTACAAATGAATCAAAGACCTAAATATAAGACCAAAACCAAAATATTACATAGAAGAAAACCTAGGCACTAAATTTATAGACATTGGTCTTAGAGAGGATATTATGAATTTGACCTTAAAGGCAAGTAAAGCAAAAGCAAAAATAAATTAGAGGGACTATATCAAACTAAAAAGCTTCTGTACAGAAGGAAAAAAAGCCAACAGAATAAAAAGTCAACCTACCAAATAGGAGAAGGTATTTAAAACAACAACTATGACAAGGGGTTAATATTCAAAATACATAAAGAACCCATGCAACTCAACAACAAAAACAATCCCATTAAAAAATGGTCGGACAACCTGAACAGGCAGCTCTCACAAGACATACAAATAGCCAACAAATATATGAGAAGATACTCAACTATAATGTAATACCACCTCACACCTGTTAGAATGTCTATCAACAACAAGACAATTGTTAAGTGTTGTAGAGGTTGTGGAGAAAGAGGAACCATCTTTTACCACTGGTGGAAATGAAAATTGGTACAACACTAAGAAAACATTATCTAGGTTTCTCAAAAAATTAAGAATATAGTTACCACATGATCCAACAATTCCTCTTTTGGATATCTACTTGAAAATTTGAAACCATTTGTTTGTAAAGACATATGCACCCATATGTTTATTGCAGTATTTTCATGGTGGCCAAGACATGGAAACTACCAAAGTGTCCTTCTATGGATAACTGGATAAAGATGTGGTACATATATACAATGGAATACTACTCACAGATGAAATTGTGTCACTTTTCACAATGTAAATGAATCATGAGAATACCATGCGAAGCAAAATAAACCAGATGGAATAAGTTAAGAGCCATATGATTTTACAATTATGTGGAATATAAAACTAAAAGTAAAATATAAACAAAAAAGAAAACAAAAACTCATAGACACAGACAATAGTATGACAGTTACCAGAGGGTAGGGGTATTGGGGGATTGTATTTCAGGGTAAAAGGGGTCAATTATATGGTGACAGGAGATTTGTCTTTGGGTGGTAATCAAACACTGCAATATACAGATGATAAATTATAAAATTTTATACACTTGAAACATAAATAAATTTATTAACCAATGTTACACCAATAAATTTAATAATAAAATAAAATGTCAGACTTAATCCTTAACATATCAATACTTATATTAAATGTAAAAGATTTAAATATGCAACTTTAATGACAGAGTAGCACAGTGAATTTGAAAACATGACTATATTTTGTTTATGAGAAACTCAATTCAAATGTAATGACATGGGTAGACTAAAAGTAAAAGGATGGGGAAAATATGTTATGCAATTATTAATAAAAAAATTAGTAGCAGCAACTACCAGAGATAGAGAAGTACATTACATAATGAGGAAAAAGGTCAATTCACTAAGTCATAGCAGTCCTAAATTTGTATGCACTAAACAATAGACTTGCAAAATAAGTGGGGCAAATATTGATAGAATGGAAAGGAGAAATAAACAACTCAGGATTAAAGCTGGAGATTTCAACAACCCTCTCTCAGCAACTTATAGAATGATGAAAGAAAAAAACCAGCAAGCATCTATAAAAACTCAACAAATCAACCAATAGGATCTGATCAACACTTTTAGAACAGTCCATGCAGACACTTCCTTTACAAGCACTGACAGAAAATACACCAAGACAGACCACATTCTGGACCATTAAACAAACCTCAACAAATTTTTAAAAATTGAAATCATACAGGATGTATTATATAACCACAACAGAATCAAAATAGAAATAAAAAACAGGAAGGTAATAGAGAAAACTTCAAACATATAGAAAAATTAAACTAAATAATAAAAAGCAAAAAAAAAAGAAATTAAACAACAAACTAACACTGTATGGGTCACAGAGAAAGTCTCAAGTGAAATTAAAAGAATACACTGAACTAAATGAATGTAAAAATTGGTGGGACATAGATAAAGTAATGATGAGAGGAAAATTCATGACATGAAATGTTTACATTAGTTAAAAGATAAACGTTTCAAATAACTAATTTAAGCTCCTACTTCAAGAACCTAGAAAGAAAGAAATTCAAAATAAATCCAAAGATTGCAAAAGATGAAATTAATAAAGATGAAAGCAGAAGTCATGAAAACAGGAAAACAACTGAGATAAAATGTCAGGAGATATAGCTCTTAGATTTGGTGTGGATTCAGTAACCATAAATGGAACTGTCCAATCACAATCTTCCTTCCGCTTCAGCAATAAAAACAATGAAGGCAAAATGAGGCATAGTGAGCATTCCTAATACATCCTACACATGAGCCAGAGTCCTTCACTCTTCATAGAGTTGGGAGAAGTTTCTGCCCACTCCCACATGAAAAAAAATGTAATACAAAAATACTTTATTTATTTACTCATTCATTCACTTTTCTTCATGGATCTTTTAATTACATTCACTATAAGATTTTATTTATTTTTATTTTTAGAGAGAGGGGAAGGGACAGAGAAAGAGAGGGAGAGAAACAGCAATGTATGGTTGCCTCTCACATGGCCCTCACTGGGGACCTGCCCCGCAACCCAGGCATGTGCCCTGACTGGGAATAAAACCGGGACCCTCTGGTTCCCAGCCCGTGCTCAATCCACTGAGCTACACCAGCCAGGGCTTAATTACATTCACTATAAATCAGAATATTCATAGACTTAGCTATCACAAGAAAACAGAAGAATGAAAATGAATCTATACTTTTCGTCATGGAAGACGGTTTTGGTCACACATGAAAAATGAAGTCTGACTCCCTTCCCTAAAGCTGATCAGAAATTTTCAGTGCTTTAATGCCTTCCTTTTCTACCATGAGGTTGCACATTGTAATGAAAGAACAGAATTCAGCCCCAAAAAGGACAAGTGTGTTGCAAGAATGTAATTTTTTGAATTTTGCAGCATGAAGCAAAGTTCCCCCATGGCTGCCAACCATGCCATTCCAGCCTAGTTGCCAAGTTCTCCTCTATGAACATGCTCCTTTCATGATAGAAAAGGGAATAACGGAGAGACTTTGGTTTTGTTTTGGTTTTGCTGTTTCAGAATGAATTAAATATTAGTTTCACATTCTTAAAATTGTTCCAAAACTAATAAAACTAAAGAGAGCATTACTTATGCAGATGGTAGGAAAGGGAAATTGATGTCTGAATGGGTTGTGTTTACACATCTCAATCAAAACCTAAAGTTTTCTAAATCAGGCATGATATAAGCTAATGAGATATTTAGACATACCAACTTTTAATGCCACATACAATTATGTCTTTTAATTATAGCTAAACTGATTAGACACAAGAAAAGTACACATAAAGTGAAATCTAAAATGAGGAGGTGAAATCAACTTTAATTTCTAGATATCATGGTAGTTGAGAGGCGAAGTTTTTATTTTTTATTTTTAAAGGATTATGAATAATTTTTATTTTCTGTTTTGATAAGTCTTTAGTGTTTATTTTTTAACATTATATATTGTTGTTCACGTACAGTTTTCTGCCTTTTCCCCTCCCCAACACCCCAGCCATCCCCACCTCCCTCCCCTGTTTCCACCCCCAGTTGTTATTGTCCATGTGTCCTTTATAATTGTTTCTGTAAACCCTTCACACTTTTCCCCAATAATCCTCTGCCCTCTCCCCTCTGGTCACTGTCAGCCTATTCTCAATTTCAATGTCTTTGGCTATACTTTGCTTGCTTGTTTGTTTTGTTGATTAGGTTTCTGTTAATGGTGAGATCATATGTTATTTGTCTTTCACAACCTGGCTCTTTTCACTTAGCTTAATGCTCTCCAGTTCCATCCATGCTGTCACAAAGGGTAAGAGCTCCTTTCTTTCTGCTGCATAGAATTCCATTGCAAAAATATACCACAGTTTTTTGATCCATTCATTTACTGATAGGCAAATAGGATGCTTCCAGCACTTGGCTACTGTAAATTGTGCTGCTAAGAACTTTGAGGTGCATAGGTACTTGTGGATAGGTGTTTTGGGGTTCTTAGGATAGAATCCTAGCAGTGGAATTGCCAGGTCAAAAGGCAATTCCATTTTTAGTTTTCTGAGGAAATTCCATACTGTTTTCCGTAGTGGTTGTATGTACCAGTCTGCAATCTCACCAACAGTGCACTAGGATTCCCTTTTCTCCACATCCTCTCCAACATTTGTTGTTTGTTGCATTGTTTATGATGGTCATTCTGACTGGTGTGAAGTGGTATCTCATTGCATTATAATTTGCATCTCTCTGATGCCTAGCTATACTGAGCATCTTTTCATATGTTTCTGGGCCCTCTGTATGTGCCCCCTGGAGAAGTGTCTGTTCAAGTCCTTTGCCCATTTTTTTAATTGTGTTGCTTAGAGTGGAATCCTGTGAGTTCTTTATATATTTTGGAGATCAAACCCTTGTCTTAGATATTATTGGCAAATATGTTTTCCCACATGGTTGGTTCTGTGTTCATTTTAATGCTGTTTTATTTACCTATACAGAAGCTTTTTATTTTGATGATGTCCCATTTGTTTATTCTTTCCTTTATGTCCCTTGCTCTAGGAGACATATCAGTGAAAATATTGTTGCATGGAATACCTGATATTTCCCTGCCTATGTTCTCCTCTAGGACTTCAATGGTGTCATAACTTATATTTAAATCTTTTATAGATATAGAATTTATTTCTGTGTATTGTGTAAGTTGGTAATAAGTTTCATTTTTTTGTAAGTAGATCTCCAGCTCTCCCAACACCATTTGTTGAAGAAGCTATTTTTTCAACATTTTATGATGCTGCTCCCTTTGTCAAATATTAATTGACCATAGAGTCCTGGATTTATTTCTGGGCTCTCTATTCTGTTCCATTGGTCCATGTGTCTGTTTTTATACCAGTACCAGGCTATTTGGTAACAGTGGCCTTATAATACATTTTGATATCAGGTATTGTGATCCCTCCTACTTTACACTTCTTTCTCAAAATTGCTACAGCTATTTCGGGTCATTATGGTTCCATATAAGTTTTTGAAATGTTTGTTCTATATCTTTGAAATATGCAATAGGTACATTAAAAGATATTGCATTGAATCTATAAATTGCTTTGGGTAGTATGGACATTTTGATGATGTGAATTCTACCAATCCATGAACACAATATATGTTTCCATTTATCTGTGTCTTCCTTAATTCCTTTCTTCAGTGTTGTGTAGTTTTCTGAATACAGGTCTTTTACCTTGCTGGTTAGGTTTATTCCTAAGTATTTTATTTTTCTTGTTGCTATATCAAATGGGATCTTTTTCCTGATTTCTATTTCTGATGTGTCATTGTTGGTATACAAATACACCTTTGATTTCTGGATATTGACTTAGAATGGTGCTGTTTTGCCAAATTCATTTATTAGGTCAAGTAGTTTTTTGGTGGAGTCTATAGGATTTTCTATGTACACTATCATGTCATCTGCAAACAATGAGAATTTTACTTCCTCCTTTCAAATTTGGATGCCTTTTATTTCCTTTTCTTGTCTGACTGCTTTGGCTAGGACTTCCAATACTATGTTGAATAGGAGTGGTGAAAGTGGACATCCTTGTCTTGTTCCTGATCTTAGTGGGACAACTCTTAAGTTTTTGCCCATTGAGTATAATATTAGGTGTAGTTCTCTTATATATGGCCTTTATTATGTTGAGGAATGTTTCCTCTATTCCCACTTTGCTAAGCAGTTTTATCATAAATAGGTGCTGTACCTTATCAAATGCTTATTCCACATCTGTTGATGTGATTATGTGATTTTTGTCTTTCATTTTCTTTATGTGGTTTATTATGTTTATTGATTTGAGAATATTGTACCATCCTTGTATCCCTGGAATTAATCCCACTTGATCATGGTGTACGATCTTTTTAATGTATTGCTGGATGCAGTTTGCCAATATTTTGTTGAGGATTTTAGTGTCTATGTGCATCAGCGATATTGGCTTGCTGTTTTCTTTCTTTGTTGTTATCTTTATCTGGTTTTGGGATTAGGATGATTCTGGCTTCAGAAAAAGAGTTTTGGAGTCTTCCATCTTCTAGAATTTTTATAATAATCTGTGAGGTATAGGGGTTAGCTCTCCGTTAAATGCTTTGTAAAGTTCTCCTATGAAACTGTCTGGTCCAGGGCTTTTGTGCATCAGAAGCTTTTTGATTAATGTTTCAATTTCATCAGCTGTTACTGGTTTTTTCAGGCTTTCTGCTTCTTCTTCATTGAGTTTTGGAAGATTATATTTTTCCAAATTTGTCCATTTCACCTGCCTTTTGAAATTTCTTGGTATATAGTTCTTCATAGTAATTGCTTAAAATCTTATGTATTTCTGTGGTATCAGTTGTAATCTTCCCTCTTTCATCTCTGATTGTGTTTATTTGGGTCTTCTTCCTTTTTTTCTTGATGAGTCTGCTTAAAGGCTTGTCAATTTTGTTTATCTTTCCAAAGAACCAGGTCCTGGATTTTTTGATCCTGAGAATTCTGCTTTTAGTCTCTATGTCATTTAATTCTGCTGTGATCTTGACCATTTCCTTCCTTCCACTTGTTCTGGGCTGTCTTTGTTGTTGTTCCTTGAATTCTTGTAGGTGTAGGGTTTGGTTGTTAATTTGAAATGTTTCTATCTTTTTTAGGAAGGCCTGTGTTGCTATGAACTTCCTTCTCAGGACTGTCTTCACTGTGTCCTATAACGATGCGGACCACGGGGCGTGGGGTCCGCGGCATTGTGGCTGAGTCAAGACAAATTCACACAGACCACCAAATTCTGTAGAGGAAAAGGGATGGCATGGCCACTCTCCCCTTGGGAGAGTGTGCCGACTCTTGCCTTGACAGGCTTTTATTGCTTTTCTGGGCACATTACATTGAGGATAGTCCTCATTTACTATGCACAGGTTCACTTTAGGTGGTTACTTTTTACAGAAAACAAAGGAGAGGATGTTGCTAAGTACACCAGAAAAGAAGGATATTTGCAAATGTAAAGGGAAAAGTGGTTGGACTGGTTACACTCATCTTTGGAAAGTTTAGCATAGATTTTAGGAAGTTACTTTAAAGATATGCAGTAAATGTTTGTTGACTCAACTCAGGATGAGGGAGTATTAGCAAAAAAAGTAAGTCTCAAAGTGGCCTAGGTACAATGCAACCCTGTTTTCCCATGGGAGAACCTATCCATGGGTGTGAGTCCTGTGTACCAGACCCCGCTTTCCACTGGCTTTTCCGAGTGGGAGTTGGGCCCACGCCATGCAGAAGCATCTCGTATACCAGAAGTATTGGATTGTTGTGAGTTCATTTTAATTTGTTTCCAGAAACTTTCGGATTTCCTCCTTGATCTCATTATGATCCATTCATTGTTTAACAGCATGCTTTTCAATCTTCATGAGTTTGAGTGTTTTTGAGTTTTTTCCTTCAGGTTGGCTTCTAGCTTCAGTCCCCTATGGTCAGAGAAAATGCTTGACATATTTTCAATTTTTCTTTAATTTGTTGAGGCTTATTTTGTACCCTATCATGTAGTCTATCTTTGAAAATGTTTCATGTGCATTTGAAAAGAATGTGTATTTAGTTTCTTTGGAGTGAAAGGCTCTCTGTATATATCAGTTAAGTCTATTTCATCTAGGATATTGTTCAATACCACAGTATCTTTGCTGATATATTTTTTGGAAGTTCTGTCCATTTTTGACAGTGGGGTGTTGAATTCCCCTACTATAATTTTGATGCTGTCAATATCTTTCTTGAAATGCTCCAAGATGTCTTTATGTATTTGGGTGCTCCTATGTTGGGTGCATATATATTTACAATGTTTATGTCTTCTTGATGGATTATTCCCTTGAGTATTATGAGGTGACCTTCTGGGTCTCTTTTTATGGCCCTTTTTTTTTTTAAGTCTATTTTGTCTGATATGAGTTTTGCTATCCCGGCTCTTTTTTCCTGTCCGTTTGCTTGTAATATTTTTTCCCAGCCCTTCACTTTCAGTCTGTGTAGGTCTTTTGTCCTGAGATGGGCCTCTTATAGGCAGCATTTGTTGGGTCGTGCTTTCTTATCCATTCAGCTATTCTATGGCTTTTGATTGGAGTATTTAATTCATTTACATTTAAGGTTATTATTGATAGGTACTTATTCATTGCCATTTTTTGTACTTGTGTTCCTCCCTCTCTCTCACTCTTTTTCTTACTTTTCTTAAAATAGACCCTTTAGCCTCTCTTGCAGAGCTGCTTTGGTGAGGGTGTATTCTTTCAGACTTCTTTTGTCTGGGAAGCTCCTTATTTCACCTTCTCTTTTAATTGAGAGCCTTGCTGGATACAGTAATCTCAATTTCAGGCCTTTGGTTTTCATTACTTTGAATATTGCTTGCCAATCTCTACTGGCTTGGAGCGTTTCCATTGAGAAATTAGCTGCTCATCTTATTGCTGCTCTCTTGTAGGTTACTTCCTGTTTCCCCCTTGCTGCCTTTAAGAGTCTCTCTTTGTCTTGGAATTTTGCCATTTAATTATGATATGTCTTGAAGTGGACCTCTTTGGTTTCCTCTTGATTGGCACTGTGTTTCCTGGATTTGTGTGACTTTTTCTTTCATCAGATTAGGGAAGTTTTCCATCATTACTTTTTCAAACAGGTTTTCTGTCCCTTTCTCTTCTTCTTCTCCTTCTGGTATCCCTGGTATATGGATATTGTCATGTTTCATGTTGTCCTGCAGCTCCCTTACCACCTCTTCATTTTTTTTTTTAGTATTTTCCATTTCTTTGTCTATCTGGGTGTTTTTTTCTACCTTGTCCTCCAGCTCACTGATTCCATCCTCTGCTTCATTCACCCTGCTTGCAATTCCTTTCAATTTGTTTTTTTTTTTAATTTTTATTTTATTTTTAGAGAGAAGGGAAGGGAGGGAGAAAGAGAGGGAGAGAAACAGCAATGTATGGTTGCCTTTCACATGGCCCTCACGGAACCTGGCCCGCAACCCAGGCATGGTCCCTGACTGGGAATAGAACCGGGACCCTTTGGTTCCCAGCCCGTGCTCAATCCACTGAGCTACACCAGCCAGGGCTCAATTTGTTTTTTATTTCTCAGAATTTATTGTTCATTTCTCCCTGGCTTTTGTTTATAGTTTCTGTTTCTTTTTTCATGCTGATGGAGTTCTCACTGAGTTCCTTGTAGTTTTCTTTGAGTTACTTGAGCATATTTATAACCATTAATTTGAATTCTATATCTGATAGTTTTGTTATCTCCATTTCATTTAGCTCTTTTAGTGGGGACTCTCCCATTCTTTTTTATTGCATGTTCTTTTTTTGTCTCCCCATTTTAGATGACTCTTTTTGTTTGTTTCTCTGTTTCCTGATGTTTCACTTTGCTAGTTGTCTTTGTAGGTGAACTTCTATGTTAAGGATTCTGTGAAGTTCAGTGGTGTGGTCTCTTTGATCTCCTTGTATGGATGATCTAGGTTTGCCCTTTCTTCTGTTTGCATGGGCTCTTCTGTTGTATTTGTGTCGTTAACTTTTAGTGGTTCCTTTGTTTGTGGTCTCTCTCCTCCAGCAGTCACAGTGATGCTCAAAGTGCCCACCTATTGCCATATGTGATGAGTGGCGAAGTGTAGGCAAAATGGATTAAGACAGCAAGAGAGTATTTTATGGGATTTAAAGTACCAGAAAGTAGAGAAGAGATAGGAGATTCTTTGGATAAGTATAGTGTTAACTGTGATATTTAACCCAACTAGCCATTTTTTATGAAGTGTGAAAGAAAGATAAGACTCTTGTTGGAGGGGAGGATGATTGCAATCTGAATCCAGAAAACAGGGCACTTGTGCAAAGTTAGATGATGCAATATAATGAGAGTAAAGCATAGAAAGTAGATGTAGTGTGAGAGAGAATAGAGTTAACCACAAAAATAATGCTCAAGATTAAGGTGAAGTGGACTAAGATCATGGAGGGTTGCTGTGTAGTATGTCCAATTGTATGGGACAGCAATTATTTACAAGAGTACTGGAACAACAATAATATGGCAAGAAATATATGATTTGGATAACCAGAATAGAAAGTACCCAATCAAGAGTTGTGTGTTATTGGAACATGGGCTAAATGAAAGAAGGAAAATGAAAATACAATAAAGAGAGAATGAGGAAAACCAGTCAAACAATTCAATTAAGCAGAGAAATAAAATGAGGAAAACTAAACGTAAGGAAGAGAAATAAAAAAAATGAATAAAAGTGCTGAAAATAATGAAAATATAACAATAACACACATAAACAATTAAATGGCAGCTCTATGGGATAGCAAAGTGACATTTGTCTCAGTTTCAGTTTGTTGGGTTTAGGCTTGTGCTCCCCATTTTTATCTGTCTCTGGACCCTTCATAACTCCATGTCTTATTGTCTCTCTTGGGGGAAGAAGAAGACGGAAAAAAAAGATAGAGGAAAGAAAAAAGAATAAGCCTGCTGTAGACTTTAAACCTGTTCAGCAAGTTCTGCTGATCTTCCTGATGCCACAAGAAGAGGAGGGATGGGCTTCACTTTTCTCCCTTCCAATGGTTTTAGATGATTGGGACCAGGTCTGGGCTGCAATATTCACAGTTTCCAGAGCCTCTGGCCCAGATCCTCAGTGAGCTGCCAGGCTCAAATTAGCCACTCAGCTGTGCATGATATGAGTCAATTTCAGGTGTGCGGTTCCACTTAGCCACTCAGTCTCTTGGTGTGCACAGCTCTTATTGCCCTCAGGGCGAGCCAGCTGCTGCTCGAGAGTTCTGTACAAAGCAGCTGCCCACCACTCTTAACAAGCACATGGCTTTTCACACAGCTCAACTTTCCAACCAGTCCAGAGACTATCCAATTCAGGGTCTGATGTCGCCCTACTCCTCCCTTCTCCAGGTGTTACCTGGCACATCAATTTCTTTGGTGCCGGCATCCACAGTCACAGCAGATGTGCACTGCCTCTGTGTGGCTCCCACTTTGTCTCTATTCCCCCTAGTGACTTCCAGCAACCAAGTTCCTCCTGGTGCTGGGGTGCCCTCCCTGCTCTGGTAGGGGAGGGAGCTGGTGATCTAACTCTCCTCCCTGCCATGTCCTAAGACAGGTGCTGGGCCAGGGGCTGCAGCAGCCTTGGTCCCCATGCAGATCCCAGGGACCTTAGCATACCAGCACAATCTCCTCACCACCTGTTTCTCAATGTCCTCTGCAATTTTTGGCCTCCAAACTTCATATATGCTGAAATTCTGTTAGCTGTTCACTCTGTTCTTCAGAATATCAGCTAGGTGTTCCAGCTGGGCACAGGGAGAACTGGGCTCAGGTCCCACCTACTTTCCGCTATCTTCTTCTTTTTTTTTTTTTTTTTTAGTTTTTTTTTCTTTAAGATTTTATTTATTTATTTTTAGAGAGAGGGGAAGGAGAAAGAGAGGGAGAGAAATAGCAATGTGTGGTTGCCTCTTACATGGCCCTCACTGGGGACCCAGCCTGCAACCCAGGCATGTGCCCTGACTGGGAATTGAACTGGGACCGCTTGGTTCCCAGACCGCGCTCATCCACTGAGCTACACCAGTCAGGCCTACCGCCATCTTCTTAATCCTTACTCTGAAAAGGATTTTTTTTCTCAATTTCCCTTTCTGTTAGTTCATTATTGGCATATAAAAATGTAACTGACGTCTACATATTAATTTTGTATCCTGCTACTTACCAGTGCTAGTAAGTTCATTTATCAGTTCTAGTAGCTTCTTGATAGAATCTTTGGGCTTCTCTATGTACGGTATTATGTCATTGGCAAATAATGGCAATTTTACTTCTTCCTTACCTATTTGCATGCTTTTTTTTTTTCTTCTTGTCTGATTGCTATAGCTTGGACTTCTACTATTATGTTGAATAAGAGAGGTGAATGCCAACATCCCTGTCTTGTTCCTGATCCTCAGGGAAATGTTTGTACTTTTTGCCCATTGAGTATGATCCTGACAGTGGGTTTATCATATATGGCTTTTATTATACTTAGGAATGTTCCTTCTAATCCCACTTTGCTAGGAGTTTATCATAAATGGTGCTGAATTTTATCAAAAGCCTTTCCTGCACCTATTTATATGATCATGAGCTTTTATCCTTCATTTTGTTTATGAGGTGAATCACATTTATTGATTTGCAAATGTTTTACCAATTTGAATTCCAGGAACACATCCCACTTGATCATGGTGTGAGAACTTTTTTGATGCATTGTGGTATTCGGTTTGCTAATATTTTCTTTAGGAATTTAGCATCTATGTTCATCAAGTATATTGGTCTCTAACTTTCTTTCTTTATAGTGCCCTTATCTGGTTTTGGAATGAAAATAATTCTGGTCTCATAAAAAGATTTTGGGAGCCTTCAGAACTTTTGAATTTTGTGAAATAGCTTGAGAAGGAGAGGTGTTAGTTCTTCTTGGAATGTTTGGTAAAATTCACCAGTGAAGCCATACAGTTTAAGATTTTTGTTTGTCAGGAGTTTTTTGAATACTGCTTCAATTTCACTAGGTGTAATCTCTTCAGATTTTCTAACTCTTCTGACTTAATTGTGGAAGATTGTATGTTTCTAGGAATTTATCCATGTCATACAGGTTGTCCACTTTGTTGGCATATAGTTGCTCATAATATATTCTTGGAATCCTTTGCATTTCTTTGGTGTCAGTTGTTATATCTCCTATTTCATTTCCGATTTTATTTGGGTCATTTTTTTTTTTCTTTTTGATGAGTCTGGTTAAAGGTTTTTCAATCCCGTTTATCTTTTCAAAAAAAAAACAGCTCTTGTATTTGTTGATCTTTTGTATCATCTTGTTAGGCTCTATTGTGTTTATTTCTGCTCTGATCTTTATCATTTCCTTTCTTCTACTCACTTTGGGTTTCGTTTGTTGATATTTTTCAAGTTCCTTTACATGTGAAGTTACATTGTTTATTTTATCTTTTTCTTGTTGTTTCAGATAGGCCTGTAATGCTATGAATTTCTCTTATTTCTCTTTTAGAATTACTTTCCCAGTGTGCCACAGAATTTGGGTTGTGTGTTCTCATTTTCATTTCTTTCGAGGTATCTTTTTATTTCTCCCTTGATCTCATTGTTGGCCCATGCATTATTTAATAACATGTTATTTAGCTTCCATGCCTTTGTATATTTTTCAGTGTTCTTCTTGTGACTTATTTCTAGTTTCATAGCGTTGTGGTCAAAGAAGATGATTGATGATTTCAATCTTCTTAAATTCACTGAGATCTGTTTTATGGCCTGACATGTGGTCTATCCTAGAAAACATTCCATGTGCTCTAGAAAAGTATATATATTCTGCTGCTTTGGGGTGAAATTCTCTGAAGATATCAATTAAATCCATCTGGTCTTGTGTGTTATTTAAGGCCATTATCTCCTTGTTGAATTTCTGTCTGGAATATCTATCAATAGAAGTCAATGGGGTGTCAAAATCCCCAACTATGACTGTATTTCTGTCAATCTCTCCCTGTATGTCCATCCAGATTTGCTTCACATACTTAGGTGCTCCTATGTTGGGTGAGTAAATGTTTACTAGGGTTGTATCCTCTTGTTGGATTATTCTTTTTATCATTATGTAGTGTCCTCTTTTGTCTCTCACTATAGCCTTGAATTTAATGTCTATTTTGTTGGACATAAGTACTGCTACCCCAGCATTGTTCCCTTTCCATTTGCATGAAATATCTTTTTCCCATCCCTTTCCTTTTAGTCTGTGTATATCTTTTGATCTGAGATGGGTCTCTTAGAGGCAGTGTGTATATGGGTCTTGTTTGCTTATCCATGCAGCTACCCTGTGTCTTTTGGTTGGAGTATTTAAGTCATTTGCATTTAAGGTGATTATTGATAGATATGTATTTAGTGCTATTTTACTGTTAGATTATTTTCCTTGGTTATTTTCTTTCTCTTTCTCTTCTTCTTAAAGAAGCCCTTTAACATTTGTTGCAGTACTGGTTTGACGTAAGCAAACGCCTTTAACTTTTTCTTGTCTGGGAAGCTCCTTATTTCTCCTTTGATTTTAAATGATAAACTTGCTTGGTAAAGTAGCCTTGGTTATAGGCCCTTGCTTTTCATCACCTGAATATTTCATGCAACTCCCTTCTGTCCTGAAAATTTTATGTTGAGTAATAAGATGACAGTCTAATTATTGCTCTCTTGTGTGTCACATTATGCTTTTCTCTTGTGGTTTTTAGGATTCTCTCCTTGTCTGTAAGCCTTCTCATTTGAATTATGATGTTTTGGTGTAGGTCTCTTTGGGTCCAACGTATCTGGGACTATCTGAGATTGCTGGACTTGTGTGTCTTTTTTCTTCACCAGATTAGGGAAGTTTTTGGTCATTATCTCTTCAAATAGTTTCTCGACCCCTTGCTTACTCTCTTCCCCTTCTGGTATTCTCATGATATGGATGTTTTTATACTTCATGTTGTCCAAGATGTTTCTTAAGCTACCCCCTTTTTTTTAATTCTTCTTTCTTTTTGCTTCTCTGCCTGGTTGTTTTTTCTACCTTGTCTCCAAACCACTGCTTCTACCCTCTGCTTCATTTAACCTGTTTATCTTTTCCAGATATTGAGTGCTTTATTAGTAGCTGGTCCTGTTTTATGGTTTCTATGTCTTTTTTCATGCTGTTGTGTATCCTTAAAATCATGACTCTAAACTCTCTAATAAATTGCTTGCCTCCATTTCATCTGGTTCTTCTTCTGGAGAATGTCCTTGTTCTTTCACTTAGGTTCTATTTCTTTGTCTTCCCATTTTGGCTGTTGCTTTGTTTTTTCCATCTTAGTTGTTAAACTAATCATGGTTAAATCCATCAGTTTGTTAAATTAATCAAACTATAATCAGCTGGTTGGCTTAAGCACCACAGAATAGGGCAGAATAATTCCTTTTGGCAGGGCTACTTCTTTGCCTCAGGGTAATGCCTCTTGGAGAGAAGTGCTCTGCCTGAGAGAGATGGTTTCTGCACTGTGGACGATGGTTTCTGCACTGTGGACGATGATTCAGCACAGGTATCCTGGCAACTGTTCCTTCAGTTCTCTCCCCAGATCCACCAACCCAGACTCTCCTCAAGCATCTCTAGTCCACTCTTTCCTTCCTTAGCCAGTTCCCAGGGTAAGAAGCTGCAAATTAAATTTTGTGTATTGTCCCTTTAAGAGACTTTCTGCATCTCTCTTTGGCAGACAGAAACCCTGCTACTTTTTACAGATGGATGTTATCTAAGTTCCTTTCTGGCTATGGTGCTATAGGCTGGAGGGATGCAGTTTGGGGTTTAGACCCCACATTTCTCAGGAGGAACCACTTTGCCACTGAAATATCCCCCTGGAATTTCAGCTTCCACCAGTGGGAGCCCACCCAGCCCTCTTAAACCTCATTCACACTCCCTATCAGTCTCGTTGTGGTGAAGTGGTTTCTTCTCTCTGTCTGTGGTTATAAGGCTTTTTTCCAGCTAGTGTTCAAATGGTTATTCAAGTTGATTTCTCTACAATTTAGTTGTAATTCCAAATTGGTCCTGGTAGTATGTTAGGGTAGCTTTTATTAACTCCTCCACCATCTCTCATCTCCCCCTATAAAATCTTTATTAGTGTATACTCTGGGCTGTAAGCCACTTACAGGAAGAATCCATCTTGCTTGTTTACATTTATGTCTATGTAAGAGGCATACGTACATGCTTATTTGCTAAATGAATAAATGGTCCTACAGTACAATAAGTCCAACATGTAAATCTAATTCCATAGGGCCCTTTTAAAGTATATCTTCGATATATTGAAAGTCTCATATAACTTAAAAGTCCATACTAAGTACATGCCACATTTAGTCAAGTCCAGTTCAAATAAATTCTGAAATTTTATGACACTATTCCAGAGTTCCAGAGATCCAAGAAGGGGAAAATCCATTGATCCTTCATGAGTAAATGTAATGGCAGTGATAGATTCTGTTTTTCTATGGCATGCATAAAGTCACCATGATACCAGGCAGAGTTCTTCCCATCCAGCAGAAAACCACCTGATCAACATTTTAGAGAGTTTTTGAGAGCTTCCTGTTGGCACAAAAAACAAGTGGGACAGCCTTGGACATGTGGCTCAGTTTGTTGCATCATTATCCCATACACCAAATGGTTGCAGGTCTGATTCCCAGTTGGGGCACCTACAGGGGGCAATGGATTGATGTTTTGTTTTGTTTTTTTTCCTTAAATCAATGCTTCTCTCTCTCCCTCCTTTCCTCATTCTCTCTAAAATCACTAAAGATATCCTCAGATGATGAATTAAAATAAGGAGGGGGGCAGATAAGCAGGGTTCATCACTGTAAAATCTATTTGAATAGCTTTCTATAAATTGCTACAATAGTGGTTCTCAAATGTTGTGCAATTATAGGGCCTGAAAGGTGAAAACTATTTTTATAATAACACTAGGACATTGGACACCATTTTCACTGTACTGACATTTGAATCAATGGTACAAAACCTTGGCATATAAAACTTCAAAATCCCTGGCACAAATCAAGACAGTGGGCTCCCTGGTCTTTGAAAAGGTAACATGAAGATGTATCCCTACTCACCAGGTAATATCATAGGGAAATTTCTTTCTGACTGAGGGTTAGGTTAAACTCTAGACATGAGCTATATGCATTGGGGGCAATAATATTTATATTATGTTTCTATATAATAGGAATTAAAATATAAAAAATAACATAAAAATTAAAAACCTCTAGGACCAAGATTAAAATAAATGCAAAACTGTTTTGTATACATACTTTCAACACACATTATACACATGGAACTCTTAGAAAAACGACCCCCACTTTGGATACGCTCCACCAAAATGTTACATATCAAAAAAAGAAATAAAACATCATGTGAGACAAAATAACAAATACAAGAATTAACATCCTAAGAATTTGAGATAACAGATTATTCTTAAAAGAAGCTATGGATTAAGAAAATTTAAAAGATTTAAGGTGCATTTCAGTAAGATAGAAACTTGATCATAGCAGAAAGTACTAAAATTCAAGGAACAAAAACTAAGCTAAATAATAATAATGATATAAAGATAACCGTGTTCATACAGTAAAATAAGTAACAAATTAGCAATAATAACAATAACAAATAATAATTGAATAGGGTTTGCGGAAACTTAAAAATACATGCATCTCGCCCAGCTGATGTAGCTCAGTGGATTGAGTGTGGGCTGGGAACCAGAGGGTCCCAGTTCGATTCCCAGTCGGGGCACATGCCTGGGTTGTGGGCCAGGTCCCCAATGAGGGCCATGTGAGAGGCAATCATACATTGCTCTTTCTCCCTCCCTTCTCCTCTCTCTGAAAATAAATAAATACAATCTTAAAAAAAATTACATGCATCTCCACACTTCTTTCCTAACCTAGTTAAACATTAACACGGAAGAGTAGGCAGTTGGAGATCAAATATAACCTTCATTACTAAAAAAGATGATATTTGAGAAAGTAAGATAGTTTCAACAATGAGCTTTTTTATATTGAACCCCAGTTTTGTACTTATGCACTGTCACAAGATCTGCTACTTATGTAAAATGTGCAGAGTACCAGAATGGTCCTAATCGTGGGGATCCAGGTCCACGGGGAAGGAACAAAAGAGATATCTGTGCTCTATGAACTTAGTTCCTCCTCAAATTTATCATTAGGTCAATTTATCATTGCTTCCTTTCTGGAGGTGGACTGATAAAGGGGTAAAGACAACATACAGAAGTTAACAAATGCAAGTTCCTTCCATAGGAGAAAGTATCAAGAATGTAAATTATGTATTTCACCCCATAAATGACCAAATTTAAGGCTTTCTTCACAGGAACAATAATACTAGACAACAATGTTAAGATACTGAGACTTTAAGTCATGTGTATATTAAAATATTAAAGGTGACTACTAAAAGGATTGGGGGTTCTATAACTTTTTTTTTTCTAAATTATTTTATTGTTGTTCAATTACAGTTGTCCGCATTTACCCTCCCCCCAACCCACCCCAGGCAAACCCACCTCCCTCCCTTGCTTCCACCCTCCCCCTTGGTTTTGTCCATGTGTCCTTTATAGCAGTTCCTGAATATCCTTGTCCCCCTTCTCCCCTTCCCCCTCCCCTCTGGTTACTGCCAG
>PVJI01006698.1:0-84021 GCA_004026765.1 Micronycteris hirsuta | reverse complement strand
CAAGTAAAGGACAACTCGGGATTCAGATATGCTCAGCCTCTGAAAACAACTAGAAAAACTGAAGAACATATTTTACAATTTGTTTGAAGAAATAATAAGGCAGGACTGTCCCTTTAGACTTCACGTACAAAAAGTAAGCTCAAAGCTAAAGTGATGAAGGATTTTGAGAGAGCGAGAGCAGACAGTACGCCCTTCTGGACCACCTGCGTGCGGGGCACCCGCAGCTGCACCTCCCGAGGTCGGCGCAGACTAGGCCCTTCCCAAGGCTCCCCGCGCACTGAACCCTCTTGAGGATGGGACTTTTTTCTAAGCATTTTGTTCCTCAGGATCATCTAGCACATAATAAAATTTGCTTTTTATAAATGTCACTCTTACAGGGAGTCCAGGTAAGAAGTTCTCAAAGTGGTCTTGCTATGAGTGAAAATACTGCACTTTTCTACTGGAGCGTCCTGAAAGATTTGTCACTGGAAATCACTTGAGAATGCTTTGTTTACCAATCCTCAGAAATCAAATTCCTACAGAATATACTTAATTGGAAAAAAATCAGCATGTGCCTTTCCTTGTATTTGGTGTTCCCTTTCCTTACAAATGTCGCATTTTAAGATTAGGGCCTTGAGTATGAATTCCACACTGTACTGACTGCATCTTCCCCAAACATAAACTAGGAGTACATTCAAACACGACAGAAATTATGCTTCAAAAACACTTCTTTGATGCTAGTGACCTAAACAATTGTTACTGAGAAAGTTCTTCAATTTGACTACATTTCCAAATAGCTTGAATAATCACTGAAACGCTGCCAAAGTACCCCCCCCACCCCCCCGGTTTCCACGGACTCGGGACCTATGCAAGAGGGAGAGAGAAAGACCAAGGGGGCCCAGGGGTTTCACAAACAAGTACCGAACTACTTCAGAGAACAAAGCCCTGGCTTTGTGGCAGCAAAATATGAAATAGAGGTTAAAGCCAGTGTTTTTCAGGCAAACACACATTAGGAGCCAATGATCTTTTTCTTCCTTCTCTTTTCTTTTGGTCGAAGGGAAAGAGTCCTCAAGTGAACAGTGCCGAGGGCTACCGTTTCATTCGATTAGATTTTGAAGTAAGGACAAAGCGCTAGAGATAAAGAATCTATGATTCTGTGCAAATTCGTAGAGACTTAAAGGGAAAGAGACACTTTGATTCTGGTTTTGAACTTGAGGTAATTTCAGAGATCATCTAATCCAAACATTTTATATTGCAGATGAGTTCATTTCAAGGCACAGTGACTCGCCCCAAGAGAGTAATCACGTTCATATTTTTAAAAAGAACAAATTCAATTTTGCAGATGAAAAATATATGTGTAGATAACTTCACTTTAAATAAATTTTGTTCACATTGCTTTATCATTGTTATTATTCCAGATTTAGAATAAATTTTAATAGTACTGAACTATACAGATATGGTTGAATACCTAAAAGAATAAAAATCTACCCAGTTATTCCAATACTTGTATTGTTACAATTTTTAAAAGTATTTAAAAAATACCCATTTATACTATAACAAATTATTGTGCCTACAAACTTCTCAAAAGATATGAGAATATTAAACATTTTATAAAAATTATTCACATTTGGCAATGTTTCATGTTATGTATATTAAATACACTAAAGTTAATCTATAGATGTATACATGTATAACACACATATACAGATGTGTGTAAATATGTAGTATATAGTATACTAAGCAGAGATGTTTATACAAAATCTTTCCATGCAACTAAAACCTATGAATATCACTGCAAATTTCCTTGCCTTTTCATTGGCAGGAAAATTCTATAACCTAACATGAGACATCTGTCACAGAGAATGACAGTTCCATAAATTTTAACCTCACTATCCACCTCCACCTTGGATTTCAGAAACACATTTTGGTGATTCATAGATATAACGTAAGGGTAATATTGACAATGAGATGACCCCACACCATACAGATCCATAAATAAAAAGAAGCCGAACCTTTCATACAAGTAATCCATGCAAGAAATCATTTTGTACAATTGCAAAAAAAACTTGTGCTAAATCGGCACGACGGGTGCAAGTCCCTAAAAGGAAAAAATAAATAAGTTTGCACTTTCCCCTTTTTTAATACACACAGATTTTCTCCTTACTTCTCAAAAACATATTTTGGAGTTTTATGATGCCTAGCATAAATTTTCTTCCAGTTCCTTGCTTTCTGAAACATGCACAATAAAAAGTGATTAATTAATTAATGAAAATCCATCACTTGTTTTCCACAATTACCCATATTGACTGGATCAGTGCTTCTCAAACCTTGATGTGCATATAAATCAACTGGGGAATCTTATGAACACGTTGATTTTGACTCGGTAGGTCTGGGCAGAGACCAGTAAACGCGTTTACGTATGGAGTGTAAGCCAGTCATTGTGCCTAGCAAAAAGTAAATTTAAATGTAAGCAGGCTTTTGAGGTTTTCTCCGTTATGTTTGGCTTCCATTTTAGTTATGGAAAATAGGTTGCAAAATGCTTTAGGGAAAATGTGACTTAAGAATATTTGCTAGACCTACTTGAGGGTAGTTCAGTAACATTTTTTCCTTAAATTAATTTTTTGCTAAGCACCATCCAAATCCCAGGAGAAACAGTCTTCATAAAGTGTTTCTAAAGGAAATGCTTTTGTTCTCCCTACCGGCAGTATAAAATGCAGCCTGGCAGTTCAGTTACAAACATCACCAAAAGTTCTCTGTCTTCAACCCTTGAACCTTCTCAACTTTTCTCCAAGGCAAGAAAACCCCATGGAAAGAAGAGAAGTTTTTTGGTAGAATTTAGGTTTACATACAATGGAATCCACTTACTGGGTGATCCTAGACAACTTACCTTAACTCCCCGAGCCCCCGATTTCTTATCCGTAAATATGAGTTAACAAACATTCTTTTACCTTCATTTAAAACATATTTATTGGACACCAATGTGCCAGGCACTGTGTGAGGTGGCTGAACAGAAGACGTAGACTTCTCACTCATCTGTCTGTTGGGTGGAAATGATGTATGTAGGTAGACCCTGTCACACACCTGGCACTCAGAAGTTGTAGTAATTAGCTTTAGTTTGTAGCTTTCAACTCTGACACTTTCTAGACAGGTAACTCCCAGGTGAGTGGAATGCCATTTTCATCAACTTTCTAGCAGCTCTCACTCGCTGTAATTCAGGCACAATTCTAAGTGCTTCTTCATAGATGTCTATCCCCCTTTAATCCTCACAACAAGCCTGTGAGGTCGGTTGCTATTCTCACTTTACAAGGAGGAGAACACATACTCAGAGATAAATTAAGAAATTCCCCAGGCCACAGGGCTGGTGGATAGCAGAGCTGGGATCGGGACTCGTTTGTCTTCAGAAACTCTACTCTTAATTATAGCACCTTGGAGTAATGGATTGCAATCATTTTAAACAAGCCCCAAAACTTCATGCATTAAGAATGTTTGCAACAAACTTTGTATTAGATGGTTTTATGATGCCCTCTGGTGGAAAACCAAAGAAGGGAAAGAAAAGGAACTTAAATGCAATAGGAAGAGAAAGCCCCTAGTTTGCTGACATTTTGGGCTCTATAAAAGTTTGGAAACTTGTGAAAACGGCTGGAAAATCTTTCAGGAGTACGACTCGAAAGAGTTATCGTAACATCAATCCCTCGCACACTGACCACATAACAGAAAAGTTGCCCAAGCGACAGTTGTGCAGAAAAATCTTTCAGTAAAATCTCAAGGGGTAAATATCACTTACAATGTCATCAGAAATAATTTTAATTTCAAAAGTTTTTCTAGCATGTCCAAAAACACGGTCATGAAGCCATCGTACACTATCTTCTCAGGAATAAACCGCTAACAGGACACGTGGCGTTCCCTTTAGTGGTAGAATTTTCAGGATTCATGAATTCTTGGGACCGCCCTCAGGGCTGCTTCTGCGACTCATCCCCCCAGCTCTTCCCCCAGGCTAACGCCAATGTAGACTAAAATCTTATTTCTTTGTTCATCAGGGTGTACATTCGAGCAGTTCAAATCCAGTGGTCCTTAAATGCAAACCGACTGGCACAGGCCGATGACGGCAAAGCACTTTATATGAAGTCACCAACACTGACACCTTGTCTCTGCTCAGGGGGGATGTTGCCCTCTTGTGCTCCTCCTCCCCCGCCCCTCAGTCCCACGCTGAGAAGCACCCAGTTCCCCGGAGGCTGGGAGGCTCTCCAAGACGCTGCCATCGCTGGCACACCCTCACCTCGCTCTTAAGGATTCTCCTCTCTGCCTCTTCTGGATCTCTCAGGGAGATGGTGTTAAAGATCGCTTGTGTGCCCACCTTCTGAGGATCTGGGACTTGACGTAAATGTCAATTTACCTAGAGAAAGTGCTAATTTATCTAGCCCCGGGACTAGAAAATGGATCCTTTGGTAGGCTGATCCGCTGTCATTCCTGTATCTACTCTTTTATCTTTCTACAATTCACCTTTCACTCAGTTAGTGTGCTTCTACTTCATCCTCAAGGATGGTGAAATTAGTCCTTAAAAATACTGAATTATTTTTCCTTAAAGTAACAAAATAGTACTTAAAAACAGCACGAGTCCTTACAAATACTTAACTACCTTACTGTGTTTTGAGGTTAGGTCCACGATGGACCCGTTTCTTCAGGTCATCACAATTTCTAACGTCAGTTTTGAGTTTTCTCTTCCGCCACCCTATTCTTAAGTCTTTAAAAAATAATTTTCAAAGGGCTTTCCCTAACTCTTGGAATGAAATTGACATTGTCTTCTATTATGTGAAGAAATTAGGTGCTGAGAGTTACTTCTCTTCACAGTCGTGAAGGAGCTCGAGAGGATGCCTGCGTTCCCACCCTGAATTCCCGCGGCAGTGTGCTGGGGCACCTTTCCCAGAGCGCTCAGCAGGAGCCACAGAGCTCCTTGACCTCTCGTCTCCGAGTCAGTCACGGCCATCGCAGGAAAAAGGAGAGGGGTAGGGAACAAGACAAGAGGTAATTCTGGCCTTAATTCAAGATTCTTTTCAATATTTCCTTTGTGCTGATCCTCTTGTTAGAAATAATTTTTCCTTCCATTCTATTACCATATTTTGTAATATGTGGTATTACATACCATATTTACATTGTATTTATTTAATTTTGCTTTCTAATATAGTTAATTCAGTAGTTTTTCCTTTCTCCCTACCCCCTAGACTTTCTCAGGTGTACTACTTATCTAGCCACAGAATACAGAATATTATTTGAGTAAATACTTTCTTAACTTCCTCAAAGATTGTTGTTAACTGGTATCATTCTAGATGCCTGGAGAAACATTAATTGTTCTTCGCTTTCATCCTACTGATCAGCAACTTCTTTTTACTAATGTTGCTCACTCTGTAATCCTTTTGAAACCAAATAACAAAGTGTAGCTGAACCTTGTACTCTTTATTTCTATGTCTAGTATGTGAAGGGATATTGGACTGAAAAATAAGCCCTAAAAACAAACAAAAAAGGCATTAGAAAAATAGTATTTTAAAACTTCAAGTTGTAGGTTCTCTATGGACCTCAAAGCTTAAGAAGAAAGGAAAACTTATTCCTGAGAAAAGTAAGTAGAGTTTTGAAAAAGGTTCACAGGAAGCTCTACTGATGATGTGGAGGCAAAGTCCAAGTTCAGTGGCATTCTACCAACTTCCAAAGAAGAAGTCAGCCTAAATCCATTCAATTATTCTTTTATTCATTCATTCCACAAGATTTTATGAAGCATTTTGCGGGCGATGGGGATACCAGGACCTGACCTGTATTGGTGGTAATAGCAGTGCCTGTCAGCATGGGAGTGAGGATGGGGGTAGAAGCCAGGTGACGAGTGAGTTACTGGTGGGAGTTCTGAAAAAAAGTATCTGAGTTCATTTAGATGACCTCTAGTCCTTCATCTTCTAGCAAATAGTCTTGCCACCTTCGCTAGTTAACTGATTATTAATAAAAGAAAGGGGAGCAAAGGACTTAGACATTGAGCTTTATAAAACGGGGCGGGGCACGAACCTGTCTGCTTAGCCAGGAAGCTGCAGCCTCACACCCCAGGAGATCACGACAGTGCTCTGCCGAGGGGATTAACTCTCCTCCCTTCCCCGCTCTGGTACAGAACTGCTGGGAAGCACAGGGGGGCGGTGCTTGGCCAAAGAGGCCTGTCAGTCTAACTACGGGGTGTGGAAACATCCAAAACCCACAAAAACCTGGGGAATTAATTGGTTCTTTTGAAAAAGTTTCTGGTCTTTTCCAAACCCAAGATATATAGTCCCAGGAGAACAAAGATGCTCTCACTCTCTCTTGCTCAGGAACCCACACTTGCCACTTCATTCACAGGTCCTCTCTCCACAGCCACATGGCCTTAGTCACTATGTGGCCAAGTGGCCACACAGACTCCACACGCAGGCTCCAGGAAGGAGCCTGAAGACCGCAGCTCAGCAATGGACTGCAGCTGGAAACACACACTAAGCTAGCCCGATACCGGACTGGACTGGACTTTAATTTGGAGCAGGAACTCTGGGCAGTGGCCGTCATCCTGGCCCTACTGAAGACAATATTTGATCTTTCCATTGCTAGACAGACAGAGATGGGACATTGGGAAGTCAGAAGGGGAACCCCCTTGATTTCACACCATCAAAAAAGTTTACCACGGAACCCCATCCTTTTATGCGGATCTCAGGAAGTTCTTTCCCTCGTGACACCACAAGAACTCCATTTCCACCGATAACACCTTCTCATGTCCAAATCTAAAACTTGACTTACTTGTCAAGTGTGAGAACCCTGGGCATTAGGGTGCTACAGTGTGATATTTATGGGCCCAGAAAAGATTCATCTGGTGCTTATCTGTTGTGCGATCTTAGACCAACAACGAACAACAGAAACCTAATGCATTCCACATATGTAATTTAAAGGTTTCTAGATGCCACACTCAAGTATTATAAAAATAAAGATAAATTAAATATACATTAACTTTCATAGAATTTTATTTAACCCAGTACATCCAATATATCATTATTTCAACAAGTAGTCAATATAAAAATTAATGAGATTTTGCTTTTCTTCATACCAATACCTGGGCTGTATTTTACATGTATAGCACATCTCAATTTAGATTTGAGTGAGCCACATTTCAAATGTTCAGAAGCTGCATGTTGTTACTGCATTGAATGGTGCAGATCTAGTCTTTGAATACCAACAATGGATAAAAACACTAAAGATAAGCAAGACATGTGTACTTGATACCTGCAACCAAAATGTAAATAGTTTATGTCTACCTAGTCTATCTTAACGCTATGTTGCGGACTTAATCTTATAATCTGACAACACAAATTGAAGAGAAGGCAGCAACATCATTTGAGCCATTCTGATACGTAACCACACACAAATGAACAGACTCAAGTATATGGTGTTAAGAGAGTGCCATCTTGTGGCGTTGTGCTGTTGCCGTTGTTGAAGCGGAGCCTAGGGAAAGGAGAACATCGGCAATCGGGTAAGATTATGAGTTTAAGAAATGATTTAGTAGAGAAACTATCATTGTGTTCTCTTATATGCAGCCCTTTTGGCAAGTCATCAAGCTGTGTGCAATGGTCACGACAAACTTCCCAGCCACGGGATGCACAAATGCTAAACTCCGGGGACCTGATAACACTCCCAGATGAACCTTGACTGAAGGAGAGCTAGGCTGCCACGCAGATAGGTTAACTCAACATTCACTTTAGTGAAATGTGTGAGGCTGACACTGAGAACACCCACGAGAGACCCCTGCCCGTGGGCGAGCTGAGATTTTTGCTGAAACGCTAAAATACCATCCCTGCCACTCATAAGCCGTACTACATACAGGGCTGCCAAACCTGAACATTTTTCATTAGCACAACGGCCGCATTAAGCAGCATTTGCTATTAAATGGTCACTCCAAGTGATCAGAAATCCTAGTTGGTTCCCGCGGTAGGGTAAGATAGCCAGGCAGCACCGCGGGAGAATACACACTGCTCACTGCCTTGATCAGAGATGTCACGTAAATGGAGTCATTTTAGAGACCAGCTTCAAAGGTAGACCACAGTTGACCAGGATCAGTTTAAGGACCCTACTGAATGTAAGTCATGCTTTTTTGCCACACGAACCATCTAAGGCAGGGTGTCAGACTCATCTTCACCGCGGGCCACATCAGCCTCAGGGTTGCCTTCAAAGGGCCGAACGTGGAGCTCCCTGCCCCTAGTTAAGGGGTAGTTACATTTATACACTTCTGTAATTGCATTTGGCCCTTTGAAGGCAACCACGAGGCTGAAGTGACCTCCAGTGAAAATGAGTTTGACACTCCTGATAAGGCATCTTTTGAGGTAAACTTTATTTAGATTTAATTCATAAAACATGGAAATTCTCCCTGGATGCCATAATACAAAGAAAGGGGTTTTAATAAGCTTTCAGCTAGTTCTGTGACTTAAAAAAAATGAATAAATTTTTTAAATACATATATATCACAGTAACCATGAAAATAGTAGCACCTCTGTTATACATTCTCCCTTATGTAGCTGACTTAAAATAGCCCATCTTTGTGATCATACCAGTCCCAAACCTATTTTGGCCTGGGAGTTTCAGTTCTTTCTTTAGGGAATATTCTGTAGCAACAAGATGCATTATCGTCCTGTACCTATGTGAGTCTCGATTACAGGCCAAGTTATTACATGTTTTGGAGTCCTGGGGAAGGCTACCTTAATTAGTATAGCTAATCAAATGGTGTGAGGAGATACTACTTCTGCTCATCTTTCTCTTTCCCAGTGCTCCTAGAAGGGTGTGCCCACTTTGTGTTAGTTATTTATTACTGCATAACAAATCATCCTCAACTGTAGAGGCTTAGAACAAGAAAAATTTCTTATCGCAGTTTGGAGAGGGGTCAGGAATTTGGGAGCATAGGGTGCTGTAGGTTGTCCCTGGGATGCCGGCAGAGACTAAGGCTGTCTGAAGCCCCGAGGACCTGCTTATAAGAAGACTCACTGACTTAGCAGTTGGCAGAAAGACTCAGTTCTTTTCTTGGGCTGCTCACAATAGACCTTTCCCTAGGGATTAACCTGTGAGAAGGAGAGGTAGAAGTCACGATGTCTTTTACAACCTAGTCTCAGAAATGACACGCCGTCACTTGTGCTGTGTTCTGTCACTCACAGGGACCAAACTTGAAGCAGCGTGGGAGGGGGTTACGTAAATTGGTAAATACCAAGGTGGGCATCATCGGGAAACATTTTAGAGCCTGGCTAACGGTCTGCCCTCTGGCCCCCACATCCCTCTCATATGAAAATGACATTTATCCTCTCCCTAAACCCTTGAAAGTTTCACTCCATTATACCTTCAACTCTGAATCCAGACTCTCATCACCTAAATCTGATCCTGGTATATAGATGAGGTTTATGAGGTATGTTCCGGAAATATAATCCCTCAAATATAGTCCCTTTTAATCTAAGGACTCGTAAACTAAAGCGGGGAAATTTATGTCTCCCAAACGCGTAACGTACAATGGTTGCACAGACAGAGGAGGGTCCTGAGTTCATTCACCCTGGAGGTTCTAGCCCGGGCAACTAGACAAGAAATATAAATAATGGTCATCCAGATTATAAAGGAAGAATAAGATACCTCATTCACTGCTGGAATGTAAGAATAATACAGAGACTATGAAAAACAGTTTGAGTTTCTCAAAAAAAGTAAACGTACAATTACTGTATGATTCAGCAGTTATACTATACGTAAACCCATGGTAATCAAAAACATACTCAGACAAAAACTTGTATGTGAATTTTCATAGAAGCATCATTCAAATGTCTATCAACACAGCATGGTATATCTGTCTAATGGAATATTATTCAGTTAGAAAAAGGAATGAAATACACAGACTGCAATATGGGTGAACCTTACATCACACTGAGTGAAGGAAGTCAGACACAAAATGCCACTAATTGTATAATTTCATTTATGTAATATGATCAGAATAGGGAAATATAGAGACAGAAAGTCTCTTGATTGATGAATGCCAGAAGCTAGGAATATTAATTAATAGAATTACAGTGTTTCTTTGAGGGGGGTGATAAAAATTTGGTGGAATTAAATAGTGGTTGAAGATGTGTTGCATTATTTTGTGAATATAGTAAAAAAAAAAAACCCTACATTTTATATTTTAAATAGAGAATTTTATGATATGTGAATTGTATCTCAGAAAAACCATACCACCCTGTCCAGGTGACTCAGTTTGGGGCATGGCATGGTTTTGTACACATAAGAGCCATGGGTTTGATTCCCAGTCAGGGCACATACCTAGGTTGCAGGTTCAATCCCTAATGGGGGCACTTATGGGAAGCAACTACCATATTTTGCCATGTATAATGTGCACTTTTTCCCCCCAAATTTTTAAGGGAAAAATAAAGAACTGCATTATACATGGGTATAATATTTACATACCATGAGTATAATCACGGGTATAATAATCTCATGTACAATGTGCACATACATGACAAACTATGATGATGTTTCTTTCTCACATCAAAGTTCTTTTTTTCTCTCTCTCCCCACTCTCTAATATAGTCAATAAACTTATCATTGGGTGGGGATAAAAAATACCAATTGACACATAATAAATTTACTATGCTAAAATAAAAAAGATGAAATATGTTTTTAGACATGCAAAGGCTAAAAGAATTCAATACCAGCAAATCAGCATTCTGAGAAAAATTAAATAAAGCCTTTATATCAGATAGATATATATTTCTACACAAAGGAATTAAGAGACTAGAAATGGCAACTTTGTGAATAACTAAATGTGTAAGGAAATTTTCTGATGGTATAAATCTCTTAGATGATGAAAATTATGTAGCACATATCAGTAAAATGAATGAGAAAAGCACAAGCCTTGTAGCAAATAAATGGTAGGTTTTATGCTGTATAAGAAGGGATATTGCCCGGCTGGTGTAGCTCGGTGGATTGAGCGCGGGCTGGGAACCAGAGGGTCCCGGTTCGATTCCCAGTCGGGGCACATGCCTGGGTTGCGGGCCAGGTCCCTGGTGAGGGCCATGTGAGAGGCAACCATACATTGTTCTTTCTCCCTCCCTTCTCCTCTCTCTGAAAATAAATAAATAAAATCTTTAAAAAAAAAAAAAAGAAGGGATATAATATCATTTGAAGCTAGACTCAGATAAGTTAAAGAGAAATAGTGTAAATCTCAAAGCAACAACTAGCATAACCAAACAAAGTTATAGCTAATTAGTTAACAAATTAGATAAAAAGGAATCGTAAAAATACACACCCCCCAAAAAAACAGAAAGGAAAATTAAAACAAAAGACAGGACAAACAGAAAACAAATGCCAAGACAGCAGAATCTAACCATATTAGTAATCACGTTAAATTAAAATGGCTAATCACCCCAATTAAAAGGCAGAGAGTATTAAGTTATAAAAAATTACCTGACTATATTCTGCCTAGAAGAAATATACTTCAAATATAAGGACAAAAATAAGTTAAAAGTAAACAGACGGAAAGAATATACTGTGCCAACATTAGTGAAAACAGCAACAAAAATCTGGCATGCCTATTTTAACATTCCACAGTGTGTTTTCACAGTGAAGACATCACCAGGATGACAACGTGGTTTATAAATGATAAAGGGGTCATTTTATCAAGGGGGCATGGGAATTCTAAATGTTTATGGAGCTAATAACAGAGCTCAAACTACATAAAGCAAATATGGACAGCTTTGTAAAAAGAAATAGACAAATCCACAATTGTATTTGGATATTTCAATATTCATCTCATTAATAGTACAAGTATATAGAAATCAGTGAGGCGAAGAAAATATGTCTATTTTAAATGTTCAACGCTATTAAACAAGTTGAACTAATTGATATTTATAAGGGTTTATTCCAAAGAAAGCAAAATATACCGTCATTTCAAGTAGACATGAAACATTTATCTAACTAGATCATATTCTGGGCCATAGGATAAATAGTCAATAAGTAACAGAGAGATTCTAAAATATTGAGAAACTAAATAACACACTTATAAATAACCCAGGTATCGAAGAAATCCAAAACAAAACTATAGGCATTTAAAAATAAATGAGAATATCAGAATTTTTGATATGCTGCTAAAACCAAACTTGATAGACAACATGTAGGACTAAACACCTATAAGAGAAAAAGTTATATCAATCACTGCAGCTTCCACCTTAAGAATCAAAAAAGAAGAGCAAATTAAACTTAAAGTACAGGTATATGCAAAAAAAATTAAACTAGAACACTTTCTTACATCATATACAAAATAAACTCAAAATAGATTGAAGACTTAAGTATAAGACTCAAAACCATGAAAATCCTAGGAGAAAACATAGGCAGTAAAATCTAGGGCATTTCCCATAGCAATATTTTCCTAATATATCTCCTCAGCCAAGGGAAACAAAAGGAAAAAATAAACAAATGGCACTACATCAAACTAAAATGTTTTTACGCAGCAAAGAGAACAATCAACAAAATAGACAACCCACTGAATGGGAGAACATATTGCCAATACTACTAGGGGAGACCCCCAAAAACTAAAAAATGGAATTTATTTATAAAAAACTGTATTATTTTTATATGTTTAAACATCATTCACCTTCAAAGTACTCTCCATTTGATGCAATATACCTATTGAGATATTTTTCCACTTCTCCAGTCTTGAACTTCTCGACTTTTATGCCTTTTAGTGCTTCTGCCATTTTTTTTCACTCTTCCACATTGGCAAAACATTTCCCTTTGAGGACTTTTTTATCCAGGAACCAAAAATAAAAAAGTTGCTTGGGTGAGATTAAGTGAATAGGGAGGATGGGGCATGGGGTCATGCCATTTTTGGTCAGAAACTTCTGAACACTCAGCACAGTGTGGGCAGGTGTACCCGTCAATCACCCATCATGAAGTGGACAAACACACTGAAAGAGGCTTCAGAAAAAATTCACTGAAGCCGAACACAGCCTCTCACACCAATGCCAGCTGGTACACTGATACAGATGGGTTGCTAGAACACTCACCTAGCATGAGAAGCCCCTACTACAAGGGGCCCTCCCTCCAGAAAATAATTCTGGTTTTTGTGGGGGTCTACCTTGTACATCTGACAAGGGATTAATATCCAAAATTTATAAAGAATTTACAAAATTCAACACTAAAAAACCCAACAATCTAATGAAAAACTGGACAAAGAACTTGAATAGACATTTATCCAAAGAAGATATAGAGATGGCCAACAGACATATGAAAAGATGCTCAATGTCACTAATCATAAAAGAAATGCAAATTAAAACCACAATGAGATAACACGTCAACACATGTCAGAATTGCTTTCATTGATCAGTCAACAAACAACAAATACTGGTGAGGATGTGGAGAAAAGGGAACCAACCCTCTTTGCACTGTTGGTGGAAATGCAGATTGGTGCAGCCACTGTGGAAAATGGTATGGAATTTCCTCAAAAAATTAAAAATGCAATTAGCTTATGACTCAGCAATTCCATTTTTGGAAATTTATCTGCAGAAACTTGAAACAATAATTTGAAAGAATATAGGCACCTCTATGTTCATTGCAGCATTATTTAAAATAGCCAAGATTTTGAAGCAGCCCAAGTGCCTATCAGTAGATGAGTGGATAAAAAAGCTGTGGTTCAGTTACATAATGGAATACTACTCAGCCATTAAAAAGGAAACCTTACCTTTGGCAACAACATGGATGGACCTGGAGAGTATTATACTGAGTGAAATAAGCCAGTCAGAGAAAGAAAAATACCATATGATTTCACTTATACGTAGAATCTAATGAACAAAATAAACAAAATAGAAACAGACTAATAGATGAAGAGAACAAACAACTATCAGAGGGGAGGATGGATGAGGGGATGGGAGAAAAAGGTGAGGGATTAAGGCACAGGTGGCAAACACAAGGTCCACGGGCCGAATCCTGCCCTCCACCTTGTTTTATCTGGCCCGGCACCTTATTTCTACCTGGCGGCAGCATCAAGCTCTCGCTTAACTGTTAAGGAGTAGTTACATTTATACAGTCCTAAAGTTACATTCGGCCCTTTGAAGGCACCACGAGGCTGACGTGGCCCCCGGTGACAATGAGTTTGACACCCCTGAGTTAATGGAAAAAACCTCAGACACGGACGGCAGCGTGATTAGCAGAGGAAAGGGGGAGTGGGGGCGGGTAGAAAAGGGCAAAGGGGAGATAAATGGTGACAGAAGACTTGGCTGGGGTGGTGAACACACAGTACCATATACAGACGATGTGTAATAAGTCGAATTGTACCCTTAAACCTATATAATTTTATTAACCAATGTCACCCCAATAAATTCAACGAAAATTGAAAAACACCAAAGTAAACAATTTTTAAAAATAAGGTAAATAATAGAGATCTATGAGACCAAAACATTACTGAAAAGATCAATCTAAGTATAAAACTCTCATCAGACTGATTAGTAAAATAATGAGAAGACACAATTTACCAATATCAGGAATGAGATAAAAGTATCAGTACAGATTCTACAAATATTAAAAGGATAATATTATGACCTATTTATTCCAATAAATTCAGTAAATTAGAATAGAAAATTTCCTTTAAAATATAAACTATTAAAGCTCACTCAAGAAAAAAACAATAACCCAAGTAGTTCTATATCTATTGAAAAATATGTACTTTAACGCCCTCCTCCCATCCCCCCAAAGAACACAATCCCAGATTCAGAGGACTTCCTTGTACAATTCTAGCAAACATTAAGGAGGAAATAATATTAATTCTACACAAACATCCAGAAAATTGAAAAAGGGAGACTATGTCCCAAAGACATTGTAGGAAACATAGATTCATCTTTCCTGAGTAGAAATTCAAAAATTCTTATATGTAGCAAATTAATTTTAAGAATATATAAAAAGGACACTACCATCATGACTAAGTAGAATTAACCAAAGGACTCATAGTTCCTTTAACATTTGGAAATCAAGCACTGATTTCATCATATTAAAACATCTCAAGAATAACCACATAATCACATAAATAGATGAGGGAAAAATTGACAAATTTCAACATCCATTCCTGATTTTAAAAAAAAAGGCACTTTCAAGAAACTGGGGATAGAAACTTTAATTTGGTAAAGGGGATCTATAAAAACCCCACAAATAACATTCTGAATACTTTTCCCTTAACATTCGGAACAAGGCAAGGATGTCTCCTTTCTACATTTCTATTGAAAATTATATCGAAGATTTTAGCTTGTGTTATATGGCAAGAGGAAAAAAAGCATGTGGACTGTAATGTCAGAAATAAAGCTGTATTTTCAGAAGACAAGATCTACATAGAAATTCTGATAGACTCATTTATAATTGAGTTCATCAAGGTTGTAGGATTTATCAATCAATTGTATTTTAATATATTAACAATAAATTATTAAAAATTGAAGTAAACACCAATTATAATAATATAAAATATTAAAATATAAAATACTTAGGGATAAATCTGACACAAGATGTGCAAGACATGTACAATTAAAAGATAAATCACTCCTAAGAGAAATCTTAAGAGATGTAAATAAATGAAAGGTTTGTAGGTTGTAAAACTCAATGGTGTTGTCTATTGTCTCTTAATCTAACCCAGTAGATTCACCCATTGCAATCTCAATCAAAACCCCATTATGTTTTCATAAAAATTAACAAGCTTATTGTAGAAATGCAAAGGACTTAGGATATCATTTTTTTTAAAGAAAACAGATAAAGGACTGTCACTATCTGATATTAAGACTTATTATAGAACTAGTTATGACGGCAGTGTGGATTTGGAGTTCCAGAAACAAATTTAATTAGAGTCCTGAAATAGTCCCTACTACTTATGTAACACTGAATTTGGACCAAGATGCAAGTGCATTTCAGTAGAGAAAGAATAGTCTCATCAGCAAATGGTTCTGAAACAAGTGGATACTCATTTTGATCCATATCTCCCACCCTAACTAAAATTTAACTGCAAATATATCTAAATATGACATTGAAAACAATATTTCTAGAACAAAACATAGGAAAAAGAAATGTAAACTATTAGGCTAGGCAGACTTCTTAGGTACACCACCGCTCCATAAAAGAAATATAATGGATAATTTGGATTTTATCAAAAATAAAACTCCAAAAACATTGCTAATAAGACACATCCTAATGAACCTCTTGTATTCAGAATGTATATTCTCAAATATCAATAAGAAAACAACAATAAAAAGAAAATAATCATTTGACTAGACACTTCACCAAAGAAAAGGTATGGATATGGTAAACCTGAAAAGATGCTAAACATTAGTCATTAGGGAGATGTAAAGCGAGCCACGAAATACTACTACACACTTATTAGAATGGCTAAAATTAAAAACTATACCAAGTGTTGATGAGAATGTGATGTAAATCTAATTCCCATACACACTGCTGAGAATGTAAAATGGTATAGCTACTTTGGAAAACATTTTGGTATGTCTAAAGTTAAACACACATTTACCATATAATCCACTCATTCCACTACTAATTATTTACCCAAGAGAAATAAAAACATACCACTTACAAAGACTTATATATAAATGTTGTCTGTTTTTTTAAAAAATTATTTTATGGAAGATAAGTTTAAAAAAATTTTTGTTAATGTTGGAATACAGTCGACTGTTTTCCCACCCCCACCTCCCACCCTCAATCCTACCTGCCTTTGGCTTTGTCATGGGTCCTTTATACATGTTCACTGAACTTTTTTTATATATTTTTTTAAAATTATTTTTTAAATATTTATTTTCTAATAAATTTTTTTTATTGTTGTTAGTTTTCTGCCTTTTCCCCCTACTGATGAATTTTTTAATAAAGATTTTATTTATTTACGTTACAGAGGAGGGGAGGGAAAGGGAGAGAAACATCAATGTGTGAGAGACACATAGATCAGTTGCCTTTCCCACAATCTTGCCTGGGGAGACTAGCCACAACCCAGGCACCTGCTGACTGGGAACTGAACGGGTGACCTTTTGGTTCACAGGTCAGTGCTCAATCCACTGAGCCACACCAGCCAGGGCAACAGTCTCTTTATTTCTAGTAGCAAAAAACTGGGGGTAGAAAACCCAATGTCCATCAACAGGTGAATATATTAACAAACTGGTATATTCAACAGTATACTACTTAGTAAGAAATGAAATAAAGAACAGGTCCACACAAAATGGGTCAATCTCAAAGCAATGTTCAGTGAAAGTAGTCAAAGATCACACCATTATGATCCCATTTATATACTTTTTTAGAAAAAGCAAACTAATCCGCTGTGACAGAAAGATCAGGGATTGCCTAGGACGCTGACAGGAGGGATTACAAACCGGCAAGAAAAAACTGAGGGATCATTCATGGTTATGTTCATTATCTTAATTGTGGTGATGGCTTCATGCACATATATCAAAATGTCACAGTATAAACTTTAAATGTGCTGCCAATTTTACCTCAGTAAAGCTTAGTCACTGTTAGTTTTACTGGAGGTTTGGTTCAAGTAGATAAGACACACCCAATGAATTCATTTGAAATGTGTTCCTTAGGCTCGGACGATTGAAGGTCAAAGCCCTGAAGATGGAGAATCTGAGGTGCATGCCTTAAATCTTTAGGCCTTATCTAAATGAAATCTCTTATAATTGGCTATTTAACCTATACGGTTTAACTGGTATAGCAACAGCATTTCTCCAAGCGTGCTTTATGGACTTAGACACTCTACTTTCAATGTAGCCCAGAGACACCACAAGGTTGGACACCCCTGGTAGAGCCTGGGAATCAATTCAGCTATTTCAAGTATGAAGACGCTTATTGAAATAAAAGTTCACATTACTTATTAAACTTGTGATAATTTTATTCATAACAGTAACAAAATTTATTTACATGTATATACAAGTCATGTTCATTATATTTGCATAAAAATAGAAATATCTATACATATATACAAAGATATTAAAACATACAGAATTTTCAAACAAGAAAAACAGACAGGATTTCACGAAGAACACTTGAAATATACACATTGATAAAGAGGTTAAAGAAAGGTGAGACAAAACATTTAAATTAGACTCCGTAAGTCAATTATTTTCAATAGATATCATTTTGGTAAGTCAAATAAAATATGTCAAATGCTAACAGATGGTAAACAAAATCTAGATTTAAGACTGTCTGGGTAAAATTACATGACCTTCTTTTACCATAAAATTGAATCAATTTTAGTTTACTTCTGAATCAAATAACAGATAACTAGTTTTCCTTTTTCTTAAAATATTTAAATTTTCTAATTTATACTGAGAACTTTTCCACATTAAATTATAAAATATTTTAAGAGGTCGTGCATCCTCTACCTAGCAGGGGGAAAAATCCCATGTATTACATTGATTTCAACATAAAACTGAAAATCACCATACATTTATTCTTATTTGGTTTTTAAATTAAAACCTAACATTTCCTGACTAACCTTCATGATCAGTTACAATAGATTTTCATAGATCACAATCGTCGTAAATTTGTCTTGCTTTTCTTAGTGCCAGGGAGTGGGCCCATTTTATAACTGGCTTTTAGAGACTTGCTGTTCAAACAGTCTTTGGTGACATGGTAATCACACAGACACCTCGTACAGTAATCAAACCCACAGCCTTCTCGTTTGCAGACTGCCCGCTGTAAATAGCAATCATATTTTGCAGGTGAATTACAGCGAATGCAGGCTTTGAGGCTTTCATTCTTTTTCAAAGTCTTGGCAACCTAGTAAGAAAATCCATAACAAATTTTAGTAAAGACCAAAGGTAACGTAGGAAAAACTAGATGGCACCTGCGTACCCTCCCCAATCCATGCATAAAACACCAATGTCACACATAAGAGAATTCCTGCCTTTAAGGAGCTTACCGTTCAATGGGTAAGAGATAATATAATTTACCAGCTAGTCCAATAACAATTTCCTAATGCTACGTTTAAATATGTTCTTTTACTTCATGAATACTACTCACACATCAATGCCTAACTTAAATGGCCACTTTTTCTGTGAAGTCTTCCTGGTGCTACTCAGGAGTTGGCTGCTCTTTTACCTCTAGTTTTCTGAAAGCACCTACCATATTGTAGTACCTGGTACGACAGCCGATGCTCAATATCTTCTCGTGATTTTTTGAGTGAACTTACATTATTAGTCATCATAGTAAGAGAAAACTAAATTTTATTACATATAATTTATATTTATTGACTGATATATGAGGTAGTCAACATTTTATTTCAAAACATGCACTTTTAACTAGTTTTTAAATTAAACTTGCAAAATCATCCACATATGAGTAGAACTCCAGTAATACACAGTACCCAATGATTTGAAGGTTTAATAGGAGGCCTTAAATTTCAGAAAGTTGGCCTTTTTCTGTTTGGCTCTCTTCCACAGATATCAAAGACAGCAACTGCAGAATGTAACATTGATCAGTTTTATAAAAAAATTTTAAATCAAAGTTTTTCATTATTTTCTTAGTGTTTCCAAATTAGATCTCATCACTAAATTGTCATAAACAATGTCAAATGGTATCCATTATTTTCAGCATAGAAAGACACATCTCTGTACTTTTCCAATTTATTAGTTGAGTTATAGTTTCTTAATTCCCTACCTTTTTGAGACTAGAATGAAGGCGACAGAAAATAAGGTCTCCATTAATAGTTCTACTTATGCTATAATTAAATTGAAGGTGTGCATTTCTTACTCTAAATCCTTTTAACAACAAATAGCCCATATGTTTCTAATTTATCGATAAACAAAACATTACCTCGGAGAATTCATTGTGCCGACTGTAACTAGAACCTTTTTGATCCGCTGGATTGGGTAACTTGCCTCCAGCATAGTTTCTGGAGGAAGGCTGGGCTGCTGATTTTTGAACAGAAGCCAGTGCAGTTCGGAACCTAACATATTCTCTGGTTGAAGCATGCGACGAGAACTTAATGTTCTTTTCCTAAATAAAAAAGTTTTAATAGGACTTCAATTTATATAGAAACGCTTTAACAGCCACACAGAACTATTCACATGTAAAGCCTAATAATTAAGATATTGACAGAAACTACAAACCCAAAATTGTGACTTGACATCCTTAGCCGATATTGCATTTAAAACATGATTTATAAAGTACAGCCAGAACAAAGTTATTCTTCCCACTACCAGTAGATGGCAATAGTCACATTTAAGTGTCACCAGGGTCATGAATAGATTCAAAACTACCTTTTAGATTAGAAAAATTCCCATTAACGCCAGGTTATTGATAAAGAAGGTAAACCTGGAGAATTAAAGCAATACTAATCTAGAATAACACAGCTAGTAAGTAACAGCACCAAAATTTGGACCTATGTCTGCCAATTTCCAGGTCTGAAATTTTAATTATATATTGATCATGAAGTATTTTTGAAAGTAAGTGAATTCTCTTCTGTATTAAGACTCTTCAGCATGTAAATAATTTACTGTTTATCTGGTAAGTGAAAAAATGCACACAAAATGACAACCCAGATTAGCTAAATGATCAACTCACACTAAGAACTGAGTTATTTTTCCTTTTTTTAACATTTGCACATTCCATTTCTAGGAATAAATAATTGAGGTGGGACTCTTTTCCCTTTACTTAGGAATTTCATGAGTTCTGATAAAAATTTGAAAATTTTTTTTAAAAAGATTCTACTTTTTTTTAGAGGGGAATGGAGGGTGAAAGAGAGGGAGAGAAATATCATTGTGTGGTTGCTTTTGTGCACCCCAAAATGGGGACCTGACCTGCAACCCAGGCATAGCCCTGAATGAAAATGAACCGGCAACCCTTTGGTTCACAGGCCGGTGCTCAATCCACTGAGCCACACCAGCCAGGGCAAAAGTTTGAAATGCTTTTTGAATGTAAAGGATTTCCAGATTACCTGCTATCTTTCCTATTTTCCCCTTCTATTTCTAATGGCAAAGAGCACTAGCTGCTATTTTTAAAATGAAAACATCAGTTGCAAAGACTTACAGTAACTCTTTGTATTGCTTTATTACACAACTGCAATGCCCCCTTATCATCTTCTAGAATCTTCTTCCAAGTTGTACTCACTTTAGACACACTGGAAAAGTAAATGATCATGAAGAACAAAATTAAAACATCACAAAAAGTAAGATGAATACATTACAAAAACATTAACAGTGCAAAAAAGAAATTCCTACGCTTCTCGAACTTGAATTTACATTAGAATTGCTCAGGGCACTTAAGATTTAAGGATACCTCATGTCTAGTCATTTGGGTTTAAATGGTCCAAAATGAGGGCCAGAGTTCTATATTTTTTTTAAAGCTCCCCATGAAGTAATAATTCTAAGTGCATCCAGGCTTATAACCACTAATTTGTACTTCATTTTTTTCACAATACCTGCAAAAATCAAGTAAGTAGCCATCGGTGTATATATGGCACCATGATAGCTATCTGGTAAAAATTGTAGACAAATTTCAAAGTACTCTAGGACACACTACTATCAGTAGAATCAACTTGTGATGTTGATTATCCCTCAAGAAGCTAGCCAACAATAAAAACCAACTTACTTATCTGTTTTGCTTTAGCTATGTTCAAGAAAGGTAGTACAAGGTTTCTACCAAATAGTCATAATCAGACCCATTTGTGAGACTGTATTTTCATTACTGTCAAACCTAGGAGAGTCTAGCATTAAAAATGACCTAAAATGAACAAAAATTATTTCATATTTTCAAGTGCAACAAAAGTTACAATAATTAGAACTGTACTCTAGAACTAAGCTGCTGGTTTATACTTAAGTCTGAAAGATATAGCTCACAGAATAGATTTCAGAACCCAAAGAAACAAAGATCCCAATCTAACAAGTTTTCTAATAGCATAAATATGAAAATTGAAATAACTGGATTAAATGTGTACTTTAAAAATTATCTTTCTTTCATCTTAGTGGCACATAGGTAGTAAAGTACTAGCAATCAGGCAAGTCCTTATGTTAATGAAACAATGCAAAAGACTACTCATGTTTCAGCATGAACTGGTGGGGCTGAACCATTAGTGTATTATACTAATACACTCAAAGCTACACTTACTTGATTAAGTCCATATCGCTGAGTTGTGTTAAAATATTTGCTAAGAGATGTCTGAGTCCCCTTCGAAAGAGTTCACTGAGAATATCTACAAATTCGAGGCCCATTTTTCTGCCAATTATATTCTGTAGTGTAAAGCCTACATTATACTCCTTCAGCTTCTCCCAATCTATTTTAGGACTTCGTTTGGCATTCTTTTTTAATGTTGAACAAACCACTTTTGCAAAATGAAGAGCTGGCAGCAAATTTTTGTTGGGATATTGGTCTGGGCTTTGAGTCTGTAGCAGGCAAGATTGTGGATTGTCATTAAAATTGTCTTCCAGAGAAAGGCTAGTCTCTTCATGTTCGAGGCCACTTTTTTTGGAAAATGAAGAATAGCCACTATCTTCATAAGGTTCATTGGTTTCTAGTTCTTCTATTTCATTTGAACTATTAAGTGTTGGTGGCACATGCTGATTTTCCTTGTTATGCAAGGGCTTGCTCTCAGTTTCAAGTTCAACAATCCTTGGGCTCACAATTGGTGATCCAATATCTGATAACCTTTCATAGTCTTTAATGCAGTTTTTAGAAGAACCTTCCAAACATGCAGAAATGTAAGAGCCTAACCTTCCACTATCATCAGGCTTTACCAGTTTAAGTCCAGAATAAACATGGTTATAGTTAAAATCACACTTCATTTTCACAGAAAGAGCGGAACTTTCTTCTTTGCAACCTATAAAAAGAACATCGACATTTACTTAATAGCAAAATTTCAGCATATCCTTATTTCTTTTTTTTTTCATATCCTATTTCTTAAATGAGGACATAAGATTTAATTATTTCGCATCTCTCAGCACTATGTCTTGCATAAGTAGCTATGAAATTATCCATTTAATTATTGAGATTTGACAATGAGGAAATATTATTTTATATATCTTATTCTTAAAAGAGTACCTTCAAAACAGACTGCTTTTCAATCTGCATAACTACATTTGACTCTTAGAGAGCCTAGTGACTGAGTAAAAAGTCATAAAAGAGGGACTATTTCATAAATAGCTCTGCTTGTGGAACAAATAATGAAATGGGAGTGGGGTCTCAGATATAACCTTATAGTAATCAAACAGCTGTAAGAATCAGTGTTTATACCCTGATACTGAAATGACATAGTAATCAGCTTTGACTTCAGCATAACTCAAAAAGCCAGACTTGTTTAGGGTTGTATCACCTCCCCAAAGCCTTAGAAATCAGTTAAAAGATCTTTAGAGCAGACATTCTCAATAACTACACTATTAATATTTGGACAAGATGTAGTATACATGTACTATATACACATATATACAATATACATATTGTATACATACATATACATATGCACTTACAGAACTAATTTGAGTATTCAGAAAGAAAAACCATTACGTGGCTTCATGACTACTTGAATTAGACCAATGAGGGTAGAGTCTAGTGCTGCCACTTAGTTCATTCATCCAATGCCTACTTAGTAACATGATGTGGAGAGAGGGAGAAATTAATTAGGAATCTCTTGGAGGTGACATTCTGAGATCTGAAAGCACTGTAGAAATCTAGGAGAGTTCTAGACAGAGGTAAATACTGGAAGCAAGGACAAGTGTTGAGTATTCAAGGAAGAGAAAGTTCTGCAGGGCTGGAACTTACTGAGCTAGGTGATTGAAAAGTAAGGTTGGAAAGGCAGAATGGTTTATAAGATTTTTAGGGTAGGACGGATTTTATTCATTGTGTAATAAAGAGCCTTTGAAGGGTTTTAAGTAGAGACATTTGGTATACATTTTTTAAAAATCATGTCAGCTGTAGAAATCGGATTGTAGGAAGGTACAAGTGGAAGCAGAGAGACTAGTTGGAAACATATATCACAAAATTCTAGAGTTGGGTACTTGAGACTTGATGACCGTAGTGGAAATAAAGATAATTGAACAAATGTGCAATCTATTTAGGAGCGTTAAGTCAAAAATCAACAGTTTGCTGATTTATTGGATGTGAATGATGAAGGAAAGTGGAGTAAAAAATACTCTGGGGTTTAACTTTTGAGCATCCAAGCTATAAAGTGTCATTTGCCAAGTTGGGGAAAACTGAGGAAGTTAACTCTTTCCTCATCTATAAAATGGGGGTGAGAAAATAACACTGGATATTCCCTGTCCCATATGGTCTAATCAACAGAATGTACAGTGTATTTATCACATTATGTATAAGCCAAATGCCTTCATAATCCTTATAGTGTATAACATAAACATTTTAAAACTAGCAAAATACAATACAGATGTATGCATTTCATAATATTATACCCTTTTCCTAGGAATAAGATCCAATTTCAAATGAAAATCCTTGCTGAGCCTTACTAGCTTTTGTGACCTAGAACATTCAATTAGTCTTTCATTTTCAATTTCTCTAAAATGGATATTAATTTCTACCTCATAGAGTTGGTAGATTCAACATACTGCATTTTTTAACTCTCATTTACAATCCAATCATGAAAAAGACACCATTAGTTAACTGTGCAAAAGGTAACCTATTTAACTTTTCATTATAGATCTGACATTCCTTATTAAATAGACTACAGTACTTAAAAATCTTTACAGCTATTCCAATGTTAAATAATTAAATTCTACAATCACCAATGCCTTTAAGATAACCACCATGTGCCCAACATTAGGTGTGGCTATTCCTTTAAAAACTTAAGAGCCCCAAGGCTTGCCGCCATAAGCTGCTTATCAGCCACAATCCCGAAGACAAATTTCAAAAATATTGGCATGCAATAAAATTTTAAGTTTCATTTTCTCAAAATTATAAACAAAAATTCAAGAGGACTGCATATATTCTCTTGAGGAGCAAGGTGGAAGAGAGTCAACCGGAATCAAACAATCAAAAAACCCCCTTCTAAAAGCCACCAAGCTTCAGAATTTCAGAGAGACACATGATCTGGGATCTTCTAGAAACAGATACAACCTGTAAAAACTAGGTATCTTTCCCTCGATATACCTAGTTTGGTTCTCCCAAATTCCCTTTCTAAAGAAACGGGCATCTTCCAGAAATAACCAAATATTACAATATCAAAATGCTGATTTTAAAACTTTTGGTAATTTCTTAGTTAAAATAAATGCACTTATATTTCCTTTAGAGACAGCAACAAAAAGCATAAGAATAGTGTTTGAGTGCCTTTCACTTTATCCAAGTTTGGGATAAAAACCAAAACCAAAAAACTAGTGCTCCAGGAGCACAGGTTAAAATAACCCATTCTTCAGTTCTCACAAAATCGGCTAAATACATCTAAATTAATGGTTTTGTAGTAAAAATATTTCCCCCTCCCTCCCTTTGATTCCAGCCCTTGAGACTGAATTACTGGGTAAGGGGGGGAAAAGGAGAAATTGAATGTTTCTGTTTGGAAGTCCCAACAGAGCTTGGTCCGATGAGGGGGGTCCCTGCATTTGGCGGGAGTGGGTTGGGGGAGACCCTGGAAATGCGGAGGGGCCGGCGAGGTGGCGGGAGGAGGCGGGAGATAGCCGCGAGCCCGATCTCCCGCGCCCGCCAGCAGGGTGAGGTGGCGAAACAGCGGGGCGATGCGCTTGGGATCTGAGGGTGCGAGTCCCATCCTGAAAAGGGGCGCGGGGTCAGGCACCAGGCCAGGCCCCGGGGGTCGCCCTGCAGAGCCCGAGCCCCCGATGGGGGAGGGAGGAGGCTTTTGGCGCCCATTCAAGCCGGGTGGGCAGGTAGAGCTTCCAAGCGCAGTTAGCAGGGAGCCCCAGGAGGCCTCCACCCGCACCTCCCTCGGAGCGGGAGTCCAGGTTCGGCGTGGCAGGCAGGCAGGACCCACCATCCGGCCTCAGCACATCTGGCTTCCTTTCCCCGAACCGCAGCCGCCCGCCCGGGGCCCAGCGTGAGGCCGCACGCCTGGACTCAGGTCGCAGGTCCTCCACCCCGCAGCATGCACCCCTCCTGGAGCCCGTTAGCCCCTCGTGCCCCCTCCTTTCACTCACTGTCTGAGGGACGAGGGCGCCGGGGAGCTGTCACGTCGCTGCCGCTGCACCGGCAGGAGCTGGAGGGGGAAGGTGGGGAGCAGCTGCAGGCACGCCGGCTCATGCCAGCGTAAGACGCGTCCTCCTCAGGTGAGCCACCAGCAACATCAATGGAGGAACAAGCCTCCGGCCTCACAGAGCTCTAGCTTCTAAAAGGCGCCAGCTGGTACTTTTAAAATCTTTGAATTTGGTGCCCAAATCCGCAGGGCCCAATGGGGCGCGTCGTTCGCTGGCGCGCTCCAATGGGAAGGCGGTGGGAGGGGACGCCCTCACCCAAGCCCAATGGAAGGATGTGGAGGCGGGGCCAGCCGCGAGGCCGACCCGCCCCCCTCCTCCCGAGCTCCGCGCATCCGGAAGGATGCTGTGGACCAGGAGGGGCCGGAGGCAGGGCCTCGGAGCGCGGGGAGGCCAAGGCCCAGCCACACGTGGAGGGGGCCTACCACGCATGCGTCCAGACGCCCAGGTGCCATCGACTGTGGAGACTGGCCTCCTGGAAGCCCTGATTTCATCTTGAAGGCAGCTCCGGCTTCTGTTTGAAGATCACCAATAGGTACGAAGGGTAGTCGACTTTCTCCGATCATCTCAAAAGCTGGAGTTTAGCGAGCTGCGACTCTGGTCGTCTGGGAATGCAGCCTCTCCGGAAGAGGAACCCTCCCCCCAGATCTACTCAGCCCGCCTCTCTGGGATTTAGGCGCGCTCCTCTCTATCTCCTAGTTTCGCCCCTCTTCCGGCCCAGTGCTTATGCGCAGGCGCTGTTGGCGGGCGGTAGCCCCAAAGTTGGCGGGTTGGCGCTTGCGCTCTGGTGTCCCCCGCGATTCTCAACATTAGAGGGAAGGGCGAGGAGCTAGCGGCGTTGGGAGGGCCCGCCTCCCTCCTGGCGCGGGTACCTGGTCCCGCCGTTGCGGTGGCGCGAGACTTGGAGCGGGGATATCCTGGGTCCTTCCGGCGGGTGGGAGGATGGGACGGACAGACACTTCATTCTTGTATTTTATGTTCAACCACAGTTCTCCTGCCACCATTGCATTGTATGGGCCTTAAGCTTATTAGATTTTTATCCGTTCTTCCGATGTTTTGGATTGTTTCTTTCCTGCAAGGGCCAAGCTTAGCTCTGGTCATAAAGCAAAGAAGTCACAGCATATAAACTCCAAAAGTCGGAAATCTTCTGTTTTGCAGTTTTACCTTTTTGCTTTTTTGCAGGTTCAGGGAGAGTTAATAGTTGGTTTACAGTAAGCGTTCAGTTAAATCGGTGGAAAGCCGTGGGTGAGGCAGGCAGGGTGATCAGGGTGGGTAGGGATCTGGGTGAGCAATGCCAGTACAGGTTGGAGGCCATTTTTATGTAAAATTTTATTAGGTCATCGTGGTTTTTTATATTAAGTTTTATTTTTTAGAATGTTGTGTTAAATTAGATTTTTTTTGGTTACTGAAATTTTAAGCGTCCCTTAAATTTTGAGCCTTTAATTATGTGTCTTTCCTTACATAGCCTGGCCCTGGTGCTAGGTCCTGGGGTTGAAGAGACTAAGGTTCTGCCCATCAGGGAGCTTAAACACTAACTGGAGAGAAATTGGGAATTAATTTCAGTAAATGAAAGAGAAACTTAAAACAACAAAAGGGAGTACAGAATGGTCAGTAGGAGCATTGATGCCTTTGGGTGGTCCGGAAGCTTTTTGAGTTTTTGGACCAACATCTGAATGTCCAGCTGTCAATGCAAAGATCTGCATAATAGGCAAAGGAAGAAACTGAAAGTGCTCGACTTGTTCCAGGGCTTGAAAGATATCTAGAGGGCACTGAGCAAGGAAGACAGTAGAGGAAGAGGTCAAAGAGGTAGAAGCCAGATTCTATACCTTTGTAGGTTTGTATGTAGAGTTTAGAATTTCTTCTGATTGCAACGGGTAGTTTTTGAAGGGATTTGTAGTAGTAAGAGAGTAATTTGTTGAAAAAATACCAAACTATAGTGACTTTTTACTAAGCACTTTGGAAATATTCCTTTAATTTGCACATCAGCTCTAGCATTATTTTCATTTCATGATTGTGCTTACAAGTGTAAGTTAACACGTTAAGCGCGGAGCTGATTTTGCGGCGCTTTCCATTCAGGCAGTGGGCGGGCGACCCCTCGGCAGGAGTTGAGTTACAGTATAAATAGCCGCACAATGGTGCAGCCAATGCAAAACTTCATTAAAATTACAACATTTATTTTTTAACCTTGATACTGCCAGTCCCATGCATCAATGTTGCCCAAACAAAAAGTCCACTGTCAGTCTCCAGGGACTGACGCGGAGCTTAACATATTAATGCCCACAGCACTGCACAGCTACTAAGCAAAGACTCCAGCCCATCTACAGGAAGCCATGTACGTTCTGCTATGTTCTACTGAGGACTGATGTTCCTGGAGGCCTGATTCCTTATAGTACATTTTCACATTACTTTCTCTTTTGACCTTAGAGATCACATTTATTTACCTCTTTTATTTTCGGTTGCAGAAAAATATGAAATTTGAGAGGAGGAGAGTTTCTCATTTAATTTGTGGAGCACCTTTTGGCTTTTAACCATAGCTTAAAAGGTATTATCCAGCAGTTGAGACTAAAACATGTTACTGGAAAAATCAAAATTTCTGTAGTAGTTAATATAAGGTAATATAAAGAGCTCGACCTGTTTTATTGTGTGCTGGAATAGTTCGTCAGAGTCTTTCACTTTATTAAGTTACTTAATATTGATTTCTAACTGTTAGAGCTTTAATTATGATGTAATATTAAATGACAACTTATTCAGTAGGTTCATGAGCTCCTGTTAGTTTCATTTTTAATAAGAAACTTGTAAAGGGCCATTCTAAATTTTATAAGATGTTAGCAGATACCTTGTCCTACAAATCAGTATTAGTCAGAATTGTTGACTTTTTAGGTGCACATGGAGTGCAGAGAGAATCACACACATTCTTACAGCAAATTCTTATTGCCTACAGCTTCTAAACATTAAGGAGTGTATGAAAATAATTGGGACATGGTATTTGCCCTTGTGCCTAACATTTGGGCCTGCAACCTGATAGATATGAGATGCTCAGTAAATAATCTTTGAGTAAAAACATGGGGCACAAGGGGGAGGAGATAGGGTATATAAAATATAGCTGCAATGTAACATTGGGTAGTCAAATACATCTAGGTACAGTAGGACTTTTCTAGTTACAGTAGAAAAGTTACTTGTATATGACAGGTCAGCCTCATCCCGGTTGACATTTTGGGCCAGGTACTTTGTTGCGGGGTGCTATTTAATAGCATTCTTGGCCTGTAATTTCCCCCCATCCAGTTGTGTTAACTCTCCAAACATTGCCAAATGTCCCTCACGGACAAGATCACCTGAAGGTGAGAACCCCTGGTGTAGGGGATGTTTTTTGAGGGAGTGGAGAGGAGGGAGGACTTCCATGGCATAAGAAGCAAAATGGGGAAAGGTTAAATGCAGGTGCATTTATCAGTAAAAACCATGTAATTTGATATGGCATTTGGGGGGGTGTATAAAATGGGCTGATATGAAATGATTCTGGATACAGATATGGATGTCTATGCACATTAAGGATTGGAGTTTTGTATGGGAGGCAGTGGGAACCTATTAAGCTGTTGGGCAAAGGAGTGACAGGGTGAGAACCTTGCTTTTCCGGAAGATGAGCCTGGCAGTTATGTATATGTAACCTGAATTACCAATAGAGAATGCAGCAAGAAGTCAGGGGACAAGGAAAACAGTCCACGAGAGAATTAATTCTGGACCAGAGTGGTGGTAATGGAATCAGATGATTAGAGTGGTTAGTAGGAGAGTAGGGTTAGCTGTGAACTACATGTGAGGAAGAGGAATCAAAGGTGACTACATTTAAATCTGAGAGAGGAGGAACAGTTATGCCATTAAAAAAATTGAGATCACACAATGAGAAATGGGTTATAAAAGAATATGACAAGTCTCATTTTAAACAGTGTGATTATCTGTTTATACATCTTCAAAATTCCCATTCTAGCTGAATGGCTTGATTAACTGGGGTTGTAGACCATTTTGAAATTTAGTTTTGTTTTTTCTGAACAATACCAAGTTTATGGAGAAACATTTCAGTTATAACTGCCCTTTAGACATCTCTTTAGGGCTTATATGGCATGATGTTAGGTCCTGAAGAGACAAGAGTGAAGAACACACAGTTTTGTCTACTGCTAAGGTGTTATGGCAGGTCTAGCAATATGAGTCTGTTCCATTCCTTGACTCGCCCTTTCCCATATCCTTATTAAGCACACAGCCCTGAGACAGGAGCAAACTAGGGAGTTTATTCCCTTGCCACAAATGTTGTCATACAGGTATGGTAAATTTCTAGGGAATACCAATGAAAAGCCATTTCTTCTGCCTAGGTGCTAAGGTGCCCTTTAGGTTGGACCTTGAAATCTGTCTGCAGAGGTAAACCCTGTTTTCTAGGCAGAGAGGGGCAGCGTAGCAGGTAGGGGTAACAGTGCACGGTTTATACTTAAGGTAGCTGTACAGATGCATTGTTTGTGCAAAAAATCCCAAGGCTCTTCAAATGTTAGAATCAGTATCCCGGTAGACTTCATGCCAAAGTTACACTGCTCCACCCTTTTCCTGGGTTCCAAAAGTTATACATGATCGTCTAGGAATAACTATAGTAGATTCATGAGCGAAGTGGGAGCCAGTATCAGTTCACAGAGCAGGATTTGTCAATTTATTCTGCATGTGTTCATAATGCACCTCCCAATACATATCTTAAATTCATATTGTTAAAGTTACCTAGGAATTATGATTATTTTATACTAACAATGAGGTTCTAATGGACAGGAAATTTAAAAATTGATGTAAAGTTCTTTTTCATTAGTAGAGCTCTCATACCTTTTCATTTTGGATCAGGGAGTGAGGGAGCAGAGCAGGATGGGGGGAAGTAAGTAAATTTTACTGTCTCTTCTTTGCTTACAGAATGAAATACAATATTTGAGACCCTGCACAATCTCAATCCAATTTTTCTATTACCTATTAGAAGAGGTCAAGAAAAATGAATAGTACATTGTAATATGTAAAACCAACAGGTTTTTATTCAGAAAGGACAATGCAGGACCCAGGAGGAGCGTGATAAATCTGGGGTGTGGGCTTGTGTGGGGCCTTACGCAGATACTGAATGTGGTTGCGTAAACACGTCTGGCTGTGCTCTTCAATTGCTGTGGTCACTGAAGGGCGCGTTCATCAGCTGTTCTTGTGAAGGCAGAATGCCTTTCATGAGCAGAATATTTCAGGGAGAGATTCGCTTCAAATTGAAGTTCTCTTGATATATTTGATAACCTTTGGCTAGCTTTAAATTCTATCCTGTCTTTAATGTTTTTTAACTTTATTACACCTCCCTTAGAAAGTAATAAGGTGAGAGAATAACTTATCAATATGAAATTACTCTGAAAATTAGCACAAGCCGAGGCTTTTAAGGAAATAATAAACGTTGACTTGAGGAAACCCATTACCCCAAAATAATACAGTTTTGAATTTATTAGAACATATGCTCGTAAGAATTCAGACTACTGTTGATTTCCAGCAAATGCAGAAAAGTGTGCAGTTTGGGAAGTTAACAAAATGCCTCCTTATTCTTTAATGTTTTAAAATCTTATAACCTTAGTAGTGAAATTGTTTTCTCTGGAAATCTTACCTTGTGACTCTGTAAGTTTAACTTGTATTCATTAGCACTAGGTTGAACTCTTACAATTGTAGTCCTTAGTTTATCCCATGTTTTAAAAAAATTCTTGAGGATTCCTAGCTTTTTTCATTTCTTAATGGGATAACTGACATGTCCTATAGTTCTTTCCTTTCTGTTTTTTGTTAAACAGGTTGAGTTTTTACTACTCCTTGCAGTGAAAGAACACACACACCATGGGAGAAGCATGGGGTGTCTCCTGTTTCCTTATCAAGCACATCACTTTATTCATGGTGGCTTTCAACTCCAAGGTCTTTTTTATTTTTTTTTTAATATTTTATTTATTTTTAGAGAGAGGGGAAGGGAAGGAGAAAGAGAGGGAGAGAAACATCAATGTGTGGTTGCCTCTCACGTGGCCCCCACTGTGGACCTGGCCCGCAACCCAGGCATGTGCCCTGACTAGGAATCGAACCGGTGACCCTTTGGTTCGCAGCCCACGCTCAATCCACTGAGCTACACCAGCCAGAGCAACTCCAAGGTCTTTAACAACTATGCAGCCACAAGCAAACATCCTTGGACTTTCCTTCCCTCTCAGGCCCAGTTCTCTGGAGTCACTCTTCTCAGAAAAGAGCTAATCATATCCAGGATCCCTATTGGAAGAGAAGCAACTAATTTCTTTTAAATCTAGTAACAGAAACATTGATATAGGATCACACCAATGTAGCTGTAAGCTCAGTTTTAACCATAAATCCTCAGTTCACAAGAGGGAATTCATCTGTCTCTTCAGAGAATCTGTTGCATCTCACCACATCAGAGGGTTCAAACCTAACTTATCTGAGGGTATATTTTAATAACAAAAATGCCAAGTCTTGGGGAAGGGAGGATGAGTCTTAAGCTCTAACTTCCATTTTGTAGGAAACACTGTGAAATGACACCAATCACGGTTTAAGGAAACCAGTTAAGACATTTCGGAGAGAATTGGGGAAATTGGAATTGGGTATTTGAAGATATTAGGGAATTATTGTGAATTTTGTTCGGTGTGATGATAGTAAATGAAGCAGAATGTCATTTTTTAAAATGCAAGCTGAAATATTTAAGGGTAAAGTGTTAACTTCTAAGTTAAGCAAATATGAAAAAAATCAATTATTGAAACTAGGTAATGAATATGGGTGTTTGTGCCAGTCACCAGTTTTGTTGCCCCTCAGCACCAGATCCCGCTTCACTTGACTGACTTCCGTGATACGGAACCCGGACCTGCAGACATTGCTCCTTTGCCAGATGGCACCATATTGAGCTTTATCAGCAGGTGGTGGTGGAGGGACAGACAGTCCAGTAGGAAGGCGCTTGTTTTGTTTCCAATGTGCTTCCTCTCTTGTTTCTGTGGCACAGCTGCCAGAGTGCTCTTGGAAACAGGGTTAATGGCTAATTTTAATGTGTCAACTTGGCTAGGCCACACTGTGCCCAGATGTTTAGTCAACATGCTCCGGGTGTTTCTGTGAAGATGTTTTTGGACGAGATTAACACTTAAATCAGTGAACACTGTGCAAAGCAAAAATGCCCTCTATAATGGGATGGGCCTCATTCAATCAGTCAGTCCTGAAAAAGCAAAAAGTCTCTCCTGAGCAAGAAAGAATTCACCAGCCAACTGCTTTGGGACAGGAACCACAGCGTCAACTCTGCTGGCTCTCCAGCCTGCTGGCCACGCTGCACATTGTGGGCTTGCTACCCTTCATAATCCAGTGACCTGGTTCCTCATAACGAGCGTTTCTCTCTTACACACGTATATCCCATTGGTTCTGTTTCTTTGGATAACTTCTGTTCTGATGCATGTAGGCACAACTTGCTGACACTCTGGTGGAAGGCTTCTTGCTCATCAGTCTGACAGCTGGAGGGCTCTGCAAGGCCTGATTCACCATCTGCAGACCAGCGCTGGCTGGGGCAGCCCAGAAGCCTTTTCTGTCGGCCAGAGCTGTGGCCACACCCTCTCCCTCTTGGGAGAAGGGAAGCCCCTTCCAAGGGTGTTCTCTCCTTGGATATTGTCTCAGTCCTAGTGTGCTGGAGTTCTCTCCATAGCTAATCCCATCATTTAAAAAATTGTATCAAAATTATCTGTTAAAATTAATGGTATGATTTCTGTCTCCTGACTAGACCTGAATACAGCATTTACTATCATAGTTCTACTATATTATGTTTGAAGTGTTTAATAATAAACCAATTTTGATCATTCAATATTTTACATAAAACAAAGAATGATTTTCCTTTGTCTACTTTTAAGGAGGAGTCCAAAATATACGACCAGAGCCATGATTATATTATAGGTATATTTTTTACTAATATATCGAGGCATGATTTACATAAACTGTCTAAAAATATGCATATTATTTCCAACTGTGTTAACTCATGTTTTTCAAGCCAATACTGGTGATGATTCACACACAATGTGATTTGCTATAGTAGAATTTTCATAACTTGTAGAAGTCTTTAATAATAATCTAATTTAAGGTTTTTTGGAAATAATTTCTATTAAAGATTCATAGTCAGCATAGTCTTTCAGTGACTGTACAAGTTCATCCAGTAGATATTCTCCTTGCATAAAAGTTTCAAGATCATGAAGTGACTTGTTTATTCTGTGATCTGTGACCCGGTTCTGTGGAAAATTATACGTTCTTATTTTTTCTGACCTTCCTTTACTTCCAACCTACATAAGAAAAGATGAGATACAGTTAGATCCAGGGCAACTAAACCTACAAATTTAACATAACTAGAAATTAAGCTCTTGCTTTATAATCTGAAACACAATATAAGAACCAAGTTTTAACATGACGCCTCAAATAACATGGGAACAGGACAGAAAAAAGAACATGGGCTGTAAAGGCAGACAGGTTAGTGTGAGTCCTCCCTGCCGCTTCAGTGCCCTACGACTTCAGGCAATTTACCTCAACTCCGAACTTCAGTTTTTCCCATCTGTAAAATACAGACAAGTACACCTACTACACAGTGACATTGGACATGTACCACCTGGCACAGAGATGTCCAAGTGGTAACTAAATATATATAATCTCTGTGGATTAGTCATCTTCAGTGATGACAAAATGATGAATTTCCCATTAATATGGTATTAATAAAAGGTCTCTGTAGCTACTAAATAATAGGAAGAGAGTTCAGTTTGCTTTCCATCATTTTTCTATAATTTTCAGAATGGGGACTCCATATCTTTTAAATAACATTAAAAGACTGAGAAAAATGCCTTTGAATACAGAAAACAGTATAAGATTACTATAAAACAAGTATAGTCCTTGGTTGAGCTACTTGAATTGTTTTATTTTGACAAATAGATTGGAACAATTATTAGCATATATAAAAATTGAGTTATTTAAAAACATGTTGTTTATCCTTTAGAAGTATTTTTTCAATTCCGTTTTACCTGAATCTTTCTAGCATGGTATCTTTTATTCGTTTCTTCTTCTAGATACATGCTGTACAGCTTTGCACGCAGCTTCTTCATGGCCAGCTCTTTATTTTTCAGTTGAGATCTCTCTTGTTGGCATTCGGAAACAACACCTGAATAGTGGCATGAGAATGAAAGAATTTTAGTTTAAAAATATTCTTCCTTTATTATCAAGGAATACTCCTTTACCTTCTCATCTTTTTTCTTCTTCCTTTGTGAGGAGACAAATAGGATTCTAATGTAAAAGAACAACAAATACCTCTTACAGTTATCTGAAAACTCAAAATTTAAGTTTGAACTACAGTGCAAAGTATTTCCGTATTGAAGGCATATATACTAAATAAGTATTAATCATTTAATATGGTTTACTTTTCCATGCCTCAACCAGCCACCATAATTTTTAAAAACATAACTCAGCGCCCTGACTGCTGTAGCTCAGTGGGTTGAGTGTCCTCCCACAAACTGAAAGTTCGCCGGTCAGATTCATAGCCAGGGCACGTTGCCTAGACTGCCGGCCAGGTCCCCAGCTGGGGGCATACAAGAGGCAAATGATTGATGTTTCTCCCTCTCTTCCCCTCTCTTTAAAAATAAATAAACAAAATATGAAAAAAAAATCACCATCATAGAAACACAAAAGTTTATGTATATTATGTATATGTATATTACATAAAGCATCATCTTAAAGTTGAACATGAAGATGTCCTCATATTTAAGAAAACAAAAACACATCCATCCGTCGCTCCCATCAACCACTACTGACCAATGGGAATTACGCCTATTAGAGATAGGTCATCACAAGATTCTCATATCCTCTTTTCTAGATCACTCAGGTTAGCTATCCATTTGCTCTTTATCTCATATAAATCACTGCAGTTCTACCTAATAGTATGCAGGCTTAGGAAATCTTTATATAGCTCCATTGTCTTAACAACCTAGAATCAGAACCTCTGGAGGTCTGTGGATGGACTTAATGGAAATAAAGCTCCTGAAATTACATGTAAAACTCTGCATATTAGCATGTTTCTGGGTAGTGGGTCCAAGATTTCATTTCCTCAAAGGAATCCTTGTCATTCTCCCTTCAAAAAAAAGCTAAGAACGAGTGATTTAGAGCACTTTCTGATAGAGAAGAACCCATGATAATGACTCTACCATGAAGATTTTTTTAAATAGTGATACCTACTAAGCATAAATTTGAGAAGGCTACCTGGAAGGACTAGCCAAACTTTCTCCTCATAGTCGCAAACAGGAAATTCCCCTTTAGCTCCCTTCACCTTCCTGGCTTTGCAACTACCCTGCAAAGTTTCAGCTAAGGATTCTAAATAAATCAAATATTTAATAACAATCATTAGCATATATTCCTCTAGAAACTGAGGATCTATTTCAGTGGAATATTCATCAGGTCACTGAGAATTTGATTTCCTTCTTCAGTGTCTTATGTGGAGTAAATAGGTACATACCTGTTGGAAGATGAACGACCCGAACGGCACTGTCGGTGGTATTTACATGCTGCCCCCCAGCTCCGCTGGCTCGCTTAGTATCAATTCTCAGTTCTTTAGGGTTAATCACTAGATTAATCTACACAAAAGAGGAAAAGTTGGGAGTTAATGATATTACAGTATGAACTGTTCAAAGGTAAGAAGTATCCATTAATAAATATAAATTTGTGTATAGAATTTATGAGATTTAGAAGGTTTAGTTTTAAGACTAGAAGGTAGTTAGAAGGATACCATTTTTTTAAACTTTTCTTTTTGGAAGTGTAGCAGATAAAAATAGACTACAAAAACAAACTCTCCCTAATCCTCAAAAACTGGACTTTTCTGTAAATCACCTTCTTACCACATAACAGTAGAACTTACATTATTATTAGAAAAGTGTAAGAACTGAAATGACATTTTGTAGAATATTTCTGAGTTCAAAAAGACTTTAGCAGGAAAACGACAATGCTAGTTTAAGAACTACAGGAACGGCGTATTTTGTTTAATTTGAATTAAAGGAGGACTTACACCTATGGAGGCAGAGGAGAGACAGAGAAATGGCAAAGCCAAGACTCAATTCATAAATACACTGGGATCTGATGTGAGGACAATGTTCTGTCCCAGGAGGCGCCATCAGGAGCACCAGATTTGAAAAGCTCTGTGTCATGAGTAACTGCGGACTGCTCTGCGGCCTGTCTACAACCCTGGCAGCAGGAATCCTAACCTTCAGAGGCCCTCCACGTCGCCCTACGTGGCTCCTCTCTGTGGTTGCTGGAAGAATTAGGTGAGATGGTACGTGGACCTCAGTCTCCATCTTCTGTTGAAAACTCCCTTCCTCTATCCCCAAGAAGCTTAAACCAAAGTGACTAGTATCTAGGTAGATATGGCGCCTGTTAAGACAGTCAAATTGCACTTTTCCCCGAAATTAATAAAGAGAAACCCTCAAACTTTCTTCTCAAATCATTCATACGCCATTTTGAAAGACAAGTCAGGTATTTTTCACTTTTTAGCAGAAGAGATGTAAGTAAGCAAAGCAGAACTTAAGTTATTTTGGAAATATTGTATAAACTGAGAATTTTCTTTGTGAGAATAAAGTATACTCATTTTGAAGACTGTAACAATATTTTTCCATTTCAGTGTGACTAGGTTATGAAGTAGTGACTGTTGAAACAGGGTCTTGCTATTATAGATACTCTGAGAACCATTCAACACAAAGCAAAAAGTTATTATAAAGGTAAATAGTCTTAAACCCTATTTAAAGTAGGTTAATACTGTCTGTCCTATAGAGATGGTCTCAATATAACTACTTGAAGCTTAGTGGTAGAGAAAAATTAATAAATAGGCACTGGATGATTAAATCATTTCTATATCCTTAATCCTTACCATCTATTATAAAATCATGCTTACTGGACTAAGATACCAGATTCTCAAAAATAACTCAAAATTTGTGATGTAGGTCCAATAATAAAAAAAGGAGAGGTGCAATTCAGCCAAGTGAGGGCTCCCCAGGGAGCAAGGCACTGTGCTGGGCCCAGGGTTCCTGGGCCAGGGGTCTGCTGCCATACCTCAGTAGGCTGGGGGAGAATTGCCACGGTCATGGTGCTGGTGTGGATGCGGCCTTGCTTCTCTGTCTTCGGCACTCTCTGTACCCGGTGCACACCTCCTTCAAACTTCATGTGCTTGTAGGCTTCTGAGCCCCCGATGCTGGCAGATGCATGTCTAAGCCCACCTTGAAAATATTGGAAAAATGGAATTCTGTATATTTCTGTCCATTTATAAACATTTGACCATCCCTTCAACCATCTTGAAATATATTTAAAAGAGCTATAAAATAACCTATAGATGGTAAAACATATTGAAAAACTTTAACAAGTCTGATAATCAGTGTTTTAATACTATTGTTATTGCTTATAATTATTAAACATAAAGCATTTATGGTGTTAACTGACTCAATAACATGTCTAAAAAAGCACTTTTAAAAGACAATTAGTCATTCAGTGGTTAGTATCGAATGACTAACATTTCATATGCCCTTTTAAAACTGGTATATTTGCATTCAAAACTATTAAGTAAACGATGAGCATAAAACTACTTAAGCATCCTTACAAATAAATTCCGAAGCCTGGTATTTCCAACCCTTTTCCTAGGACACATGTAGATAAATCTACACTTTCCTGAAAACAAATTAAACAGTTCACTAACCTATTTCACTTGGAAAATATTCCAGGGTTTCAAAATGCCATCTTTTAAACGCAGCGTATTGCTGATACATATCAAACATCTCCGAAGTGAACAACATCGCCTCCTGACCCCCAACTCCCGCAGTAACCTCCAGGATCAAATCATTTTCATCTGTTTCTTCTGCGGGAACCAAAAGTAAGATAATCTGTAAACAAAAAGGTATCACTCCTTCTATCATTAAGAATTACTTAAACCTTAAGAGATAAATGAGTAGATGCAGGGTTTTAATTATTCACTTAAAGTTTCTCTAAGCAAATTTAATATTGCTGATTACTGTGCAACCATCTTACCAGTTAGAACCATATATACATAATTTCTAAAAATACTAATATTACATTTATGTTATGAGGTTCAGCTAAAACTTACTAATAAATGATACAATTTACATCTGTTTGTTAATTACTAGTCAATAAACAGAAACTTTTAATACATTTGACCTTCTACTTCACAACAAAAACATAAAAAATCGGTAGAAGGCAAGTTACCCAAGACTTCACTCTAGTGGAACTTTCCTTCTAGAGCAGGTTGTGGGGACACTCATTTTGGATGAGTTCCACATGTGGTTAGAGAAGAGATAGCATCTCTAAATTAAGCGCCCCCTTTCTGGACTCCTTCCTCACCTTACCATGTTCTTTCACTTATATCCCCAGAGATAACTGTTGTAAACCTTTAAGCTCTGCTTACAGAATTAAAGAGTGGTTCTAAATTTATATGATGACCATTCTTCATTGAATTCCTATATGTTCTCCTGCAATTCTCCTAGATATAAAACCAAGCTTTACAATTCAGTTCTACAAATCCCGAGGGTCTACTCTAGGTCTGGCACTCTAACAACAGTGCCACAGACACAGATAAAGTCGTCCTGCTCCCGAGGGGCACGAGCTACCCTCACCCATAACTCCTACTCACTGTCTGCCCCAGTCTTCTCTCTCTTAACAAAACAAAAGGGGATAGAGAATACCAGTATTTCATGTCTTTCTGGAAAATCCTATTAATGCAACATTCATCTTTGTGCCAAAGCTCTACAATTCCTTTAGTATGATAAAAATAGGACCACAGGGAGTATGCTTTTCCTGTTTTAAAAAAGTTTATAATTCTAAATACTAACAAGCTAAGTCCTCAATTGTTTTTATTTACCTCTAATAAAATTCATTAGAAATAATAGCACTAATGTGTTATTCTTTGCACAAATACTGTACCTGATGCTTCAACTGAGCTATTTCTTTTTGACACGAAATGATCTCATTTTCTGCAAGTTTCCGTAAGTCTTCATTTTCATCTAAGAAATAAAGGCAATAGTTAAGTTTTCCTTAATTAGTGTTAAACTGCCAACAAAATTCAAGAAAATAATTTTATTGTTATTGTGGCTGAAGGGAAAATAAAATGTCTTTCTTATACTTTTAATAACTTCCATTATTTAAAAATAGCATGTTTCCATAAGCAAACTAGCTTTAAAAAAAAAACAAGCTTTTTTCCCTGATGACAAAAGAAAGCGTAAATAAAATAAAAAATAAAAAATCTCTATACAAAAATATAAAGGAGCTATTAAACGTTCCTGTAACTCTACCTCCATGAAATATTTATATTAATAAATATGCTCTTAGTGTTCCAACTTAGACTATACAACAACAAATGAATGAATTGAGCTAGGCAGACCAGGAAGGGAACAGAAGTTTCCATCAGTTAAACCAAAACTGAATTAAAAAGTAGAAAGTTATTTCTTATCTTATTAGTAAAGACTTCATTAATATAAAGTATCCAACTCAAACATTTAGACCCTACCTAATGTTTATATAATGTTTACATGAAGTTCTCTCTCTCTCTGGTTTTATTGCAATTCTTCTGTCATGTTTGAGATTTCATTTTTATCTTTCAAAATCTACCCCATGGACCACATGGAACCTATAAAAAGAAGAGGACTTTCTTTTTTTAAGCTATTATAAATTACTCTCTGTTGAAAGCTCAAACTCTTACAAGTATCAATTTGTTCAATGATTAAGACCCAACTATGCTGGAAACTGGAGATGATAATATATAAGGTAAGATTTAAGATAATTTTTAGTTTACATTTTTATATATTTATAAAAATAGTTTATAGTTTTCACAAACACCATAATAAAACACTATATGATTAAATATTAAAACAGCACATAGAAGGATTTTTTTTTATTTTTGGGATGGGTAGAAAAAGGAAAAATGGATTAATTCAAGGAAAGGTAATGAGCAAAACTGAGATAAGCAGGTACAGAAAGTTGTTGGTGGAAAGGCAGAAAATTATTTTGGCAAGAATATGGTTTTGAAGAAATTGGGGGAAATGTGAAATATGTTGACTCAGAAGAAGGAAAATGAATTCTAACCCTAGATCAACAACTACGGTTCTTCTCTAAGGGGAACACCCAACTTCACTGTGTCTCAGGGGTAAATGCAAGATCTGAGCTGGATGGTATCTAAGGCACCTTTCAATTCTTAAAGGCACAGTGTTCTGTAAGGCTAAGAAGGTTGGAACTACAGTCTAGAAGTAATTTAATTTAAATAAACAAATAATTAATTAAATTTCAGCCACCAGGGTCTCTGAAGAATACTCCAATTCATCTTCAACACCAATGCAAACATTAACTGTTCTTTAAAACAGTATCGCTTCTCTGCTTAAAAAACCAGCTAACGATGGTCTACAGGAACACATCCAGGTGCTTTGTCATGCAAGGTTCTTAACTGTTCTGGTTTTAAGTTATTACATTATCAACTCCCACACTTACTCTACATTCCTGACATATTTTATCTCCCAACTTGGTCCTCTATCCTACTGATCACGCGTGCCTTCAGCGCCCTTCTCCTTTGCTAACTAGCTGGCAGCTCCTGCTTACCCTTTAAGCTCCATTTAAATGCTAGCCTTTACTTTTATAACACTCTGCTCATAATTGCAGAAACTAAAACAACATAAACACACATAACTTATATTTTTACTTAACTCCTTAAACTTCTTTCTCTCTTCACTAGGTTATAAAAGTTTCATACTTTTTTTGGTAATTGGTGGTAGTATCTGACATGTAGTAAGAACTCACAAGTTGCTGATAATTTTGTTGTTTTTAAGCTGAGTTGCATCCAACAACAATTTTTTAAAAATTTATTTTAGAGAGAAAGAGTAAGGGGGAGAGAGAGAGAGAGAAACACTGAGTTGTTGCTCCCCTTATTTATACATTCATTGGTTGACTCCTGAATGTACCCTGACCCAGGACAGAACTGGAAACCGTGGCCTATCTAGATGATGCTCTAAAGAGCTAGCTGCCCAGCCGGGGCTGCCAGCAACAATTCTCTAACATTGTGTTAAATTCTCTGTAATTTGATTTTTAAACTATTTAATCCTTAAATCCACTTGGATTTTAAGCCTCTTGCATTTTAAGCTTGGCTTAAGTTATGACACCAATTTAATTTTTCTCCAAAGGATATTTTCCCCAATATCCTTAATACTTTTTTTTTTTTTTTACACTCTGGGCATTTGCCTTTTCTCTCAAATCACTTACTTTAGACTCTCCTTAACTCTAGACTCTCGCCTAGACCACTGCACTAGCCTTCTGTTTTCCACGGCATCTTCATTTTCATCCTGGGTTGACTTCTAACCACCACAAATCCAGCTTTTCTACGCGACGAAGCTATTTTGAGCATTCACTCCCCAACCTAAAAGCTCTGCTGGCTCCCTTCTTAAAGTCAACCATTTTAAGGTTAGTGTTTGACCCTCCCCCTCCCCTGTACAAAACGTCACCTGCCACTTTCCATAACCTCTCCTAGAGTACAGCGATTAAAAGCATGAGATCTGGAGTCATTCCCATCCTAACTCCATTCCTTAAAAGCTGTGTAACCTGAGTGTTATTTTACCTGTACGCTTCAGGTTCCTCTTCTGTCACAGGAGGCTAATAGTACCTACTGAATAGCTTTATAAACTGTATGAGTTAATACCTAAAGAAAGCTAAGCAAATGCTGAAGTATGGTAAAGGATGAAAAGGACAAACTTATTACAATAGAGGGTGGCCCGTTAGTCTGGCATAAGTCCACCCCAACGAGTTTCCCTTGCTCTCCTAGGTCTATTTACTTACCTGTTCTCACTTTTTAGCTGTATTATAATTAATTCTCTTTTCCCAAATAGATTGTGCTCCCCACGCCCCCAGAGCCCTCTAAGAGCTCAGCATCCCAAGGGGCTGACAGATGCAGAAACCTAGGCCCAATCTAGACCTGAATGCAAACTAATCACTTGGGAAACTTGTTAAAAACACTTATTTCCAGGTCTCAGATTCTGAGTCATATATGTGGCGTTAGCACCCACCTCTCCTAACACCACTGAAGGTGGTCCTTTTACCACACGTTGAGAAACACTGCTCTGGAGCCCCAAACAGGGATAGTGCCAGAGTACTAAACCAATAAACGTCAAGTTAAATACTGTAAAAGGGGTCGGGGCACTTTATGAAGGACTCAAAACGGAGATTGGGCTCCCTGGGAGTGCTCCAAGAGTTGGACACCAGAGAGGTCGGGGAGTCTACCCACCCAGTACTCAAAAATAACCCTTGAGCCTGGAATCTGAGCATGGTTCCAAGCAGTACTGTGGGGGGGACAGGGAAATGATACGGGGACGGTGGGCAATAAGGAGATCTGGCATTCTTTAAAAAAAAAAATAAAACGCACACAATGATGCCTTGACCTGATCCAACCCAAAAAGGGCTGCAACTGAGTGAAGAGCTTCAAACTCGGGGACAGTGTAGACACCTGACAAGCAGCTTAGTGGGAAAAGCAAACGAGTTGTCAGGAATCTGCTTTGAATCCCGATTCCCTGGGCCCGGCCCCTACCGCGCAGCAAGTGCTCGGTCTCTTGCAGCTCCTGCTCCTTCTCACTCAGTCGTTTGGCTATGGCCACCAGCTCAGGTCCCCTGACCTGCGACTGGGATTCAGACGCTGCCTGGCGCTCCAGAAAGGACCGCAAAGGCCCGCCACGGGCGAACAGCTCCTCCAGCGATGGGCTGCCGCAGCTGAGGTGCCGGCGGGCCGGGGCGACCGCTGGGCGGGCCCAAAGACACCTAGCGACACTGGACAGAAGAGGGTACCGCATCGCTAAGCCGTTGACTGCCCAGGCTGATCAAAACCGGAAGTTTCGAACAGAGCAAGTCTCGCGACACCGCTCGGGGTTTGGAACTAGGGGCGAGAGCGGACCGACCTCCGCCTAGCAACGCCGCCGCCGGTTTTAAAGGGCCTCCCGGAAACGTCCGTGGGAACTTCCGGCCAAGTATTTAAGGGCCGCAGCGTTCATAGAGGCCGGAAGTTGAGGGTGCAGGGCCGAATTGGTAGGGGCGGGTCCGGGAGACTTCGAGCGTCTTCTGTAAACCGTGGCACAAACGTCCCCACGAACGTGTCAGGCTGGTGTGTGGGCAGGAAAAGGGAAGCCGCGGGCTGTCACTCCGTTGTCTGACGTCGAGGGTTCGTTTCCCAAGCACTACATGAGGATCTAGTACCGCCCTGGAGGGCAGTCTGTTGTTAGCCCCAGACGCTCGGGTCACCTCCACGGAAAGTGTCCGTGCCAGCCTGGCTTTTGTTTCTAAGAGCGAATTGTTTGGAAATAGGTTGAGAGCTGGCTGTTTCTTTTTTCGTCGGTGTGTAAAGCTCGGGCCAGTTAGGACGTTGCAAGTATACTCGAAGACAGCCTACCAGTAATTTCGCAAAATCTGTTTTTTTGTCCTTTATCTGCCACGTAACTTAATTGCTCCCAAATGATTGTTCTGCTCACCTAGTCTCCGCCCGGTCCATTCACACTTACTTAGTTACACTTAGCTCCTTTTAAAGGAGGGTTAGTGATGACTTACTTCAATAAACCACGGGGTGGGGGGGCGGGGGTAAAGCCTTCAGAGCCTTGACCCCAGTAGCCCAACACCCACCCCTCCCCCTAAAACTCTAGTTAGCCGATTGGGGCCAAAAATACTGAAGTTGATTGATACAATGCTCTTCATCATTCAAAAGACCTTTTCACAGCCCACCAGAGGAATGGATATGAAGGAATAAATAAAAAACCAAGGCAGACCTGGGGGGTGCAAAGGCAGAACACTCAATTTGGGGACTTCCACTATCTGATTTGAGCAGGGTCTGGTAATGGTGTTGTCACTGTTGAGAGAGCTGACATACTGAAAAGGGTTGTAATTTATTCTTTTTAAAACAAGAAAGGTAAAACGTGTCCTTGACAAGGTCAAGTCATCCTTGTCATTTAATCAAAACAATTGAAGTTAAGTATAAACTTCTTACAAAATGAGTTGCGTTGCCTTTATTCATTACTTCGCTCTACATGGCAAAGGCAAAGTGAAGTGGAAGAATGAGTGAGATGCCTCCAAATACAAAGCAAAAATAGGTTTTACTACTTCACATCTCCAACGAATTACCTTAATTCTTGCTCTCAGTTTGAATGTGTATTCAATCCACATTACTTTATAAAATTGTTTTCCTTTACGGTAGTGGTTGAAACCCATTTTAATTCTGATCTGATATAAAACAGGACTGAGCAAGTTGCTTATAACTGGACTAGGAACAGTTATTTCCCAAGTCAAAACTTTGAATTATTTTTTTAACTATAGAAATGGTGGGAGTCATTTGAACTCAACATGATAAATCTCTCAGCTGAATTCTCAAAACAAGTCATTTCAAGAATATATTTTATTATTCATAAAAGGTGCAAAAATGTAATAAATAATAATCTTACAGAACAATGTAAAGAATCCAGCCAGAAATTATTTTCCCTCAGATACATAAGCAATTTATGTAATATAAATAAATGTACCCTTTACTCCTATAGTGTTACACCAATGAGGAAACAGTAACTTGTCTAAGGATGTATTGGTGGATTCTTTATTAATTCAAAACATTTTTAAAAAGTCAGAGTAATGCATGTGCATTGTACAATATTATCCATAGGTTTATACAATATAGTCAAATGAAAACAGCTGTAATTTGATTTACTTTGTAAACTCCAAGAAATATACATAGTTTGAGACTTCTGAGTTTTCTTACATTGTCATGCTCAAATTCTATTACATGTTGAAAATTCTAGCATTTTCTGGAAGTCTATTGTACACAGATAAAATAACAAAATAGACTCAAGGAAGGGGGAACAAAAACCCAAAACAACTGAAATAGGAGGAAAAATAATCTGGATTATCTATTCAGTTTATAGGTACCTACAATTATTCTGGCATTGCAAAATAACCAAGCATAGTATCTCTTAAGTTGTATTCATGCATTCAAAATTTCTTTATGGTTCACTAATAAATATTGGTGGAGTCCAAAATAAGGAAATAGATTATTAAGTACAACGAACATGGTAGTAAAAAATTATACACGTTCAATATGATACATTTTACAGAACTAAACACATTGAAACTATTTTTCATATTTAACAAACATCCTAAAATCATATACAAGAAACACTGTGTTTATGACAAATAGGTCAAAGCAAGGATTAAAAAATCAAGTCTCTTATATTATCTCAATATTCAATGTTTATTGTTCATCAGAGGTCAGTATAGAAAAACACTCAGCAAAATGATTATCAGTTTAAATTGCCTGTTATGACAATTAGTTAAAACTAAAATCTTTACTACCAAAGATATGTAGAAGATTAAGGTAATTTTACTATTTGAAAAGAAAAAATTCTCTTTCACCTCCATTAAATGAATATTCAAGCTAACACTGTTTTTGGAATTTTCCCATTTTACTTTTCAGTTCATTGTATTTTCTTCAGAGTACTTGTTTGCAATCATTTCATGGAAACTAATAGCAGTGCTGAGGAATCTGCTCATAATTTTTTGAGCTCAGTGTAATGTCAATATAATCTCTCAAAAATCTACTTCTTTACAGCAAATTTATGTGCAATATAATCTCTCAAAAATCTACTTCTTTACAGCGGAGAAACCTAACAAACACTACCCCAACCAGATGATCAAAGTCAACATCACCGGTGATAAGTCATGATTATGATATGCACCTTTGATATTATGTGATATAAATGGCACTTTTCTTCAGGGGTCTTCCTTCCCAAAACTGCTAACACATGTCTAATCCTGGGGAAAACATCAGACAAATTCTAATGGAGGGACATTTTGCAAAATACTAGACCAGTACTCCTTAATTCTGTCAAAGTCATTAAAAGCAAGAAAAGTTGGAGAAACTGTCACAGATAAGAGTTGCCTAAGGACACACGATGACCAATTGTAATGTGGTATCTTGAATGGGATCCTAGAACAGAAAACGGTAAAAACGAAGGGAATCTGAATGAAGCATAGACCTAACACATTGATACTGGCTCATTACATGATAGGAATCTCATGGGTGTGCTGTACGTGGAACCTCTCTGCGCTATCTTTGCAACTTTTCTATAAGTCTGAATCTGTTCAAAAGTAAGATGTCAATGAAACATGTTATGAACACACATGCCTTTTATTCTATTTTCATGGTAAAATTATTTAAAAAATCTTACTACTCTAATATTAAAAAGAATGCTTTCAATTCCACGTCAGTACCAATGTTTTCTAAAGGCCAGTCTTATAATTTAACTTTGGTTCTACCCCATGAATTTATTTGGCAAATTACTTGATATTTATATGCTTCCTGTTCTTGGGAATATTATTTTATTTCCAAAGGAAATAAAATTTTTAAATATTTTCTCTTATTTAAACTTTGACTTGAACCTATAATACAATATTATACATACATGCATACACACAGCTAACTATATATATCTTCATGTGTGTGTGTGATTTTTTTTTCTTGATTATAGATTGAGGTTGATGTTGGTGAGCTGAAAACAGCGATTTTGCATTAAACAAAGCAATAACATTCATATATTCCTCCATCTGAAAATAAGCTTGGTTGTATTTTTTTTGAAGAATAATTAAATCACACTTTTAAAGTATGGTTTGAAAAGATAAGAAAATGCATTAAAATGGCATTTAATACATTCTTGAAAAATGGAAATTATCGTTCAGCTGGAGAACTTTGTTAAAACAATAATTCGTAACACTTTATTCTTTTTATGTCTATTTCATTTCTTTCTTATGGCCATCCTGTAAATTAAGTATATTCCTCATCTGGGGATGAGAAAACATGCTCAGGGTAAATGACTTGCCTCAAATCACATAAGACAGAAATGTAACTTGAAGTCAAATTTATAATGAAAGCCTCATATTTGGAAATAAGACTTAATCTGTCTGTGTTGCAAGGATACTGTTAAGAGTGTTTCACAGAAGATCTGAAGCAAGTTTTTGGTATCAGGTTTTTTTTTGTTTTTTTTTTTTTTAAGATTTTATTTATTTTTTTAGAGAGAGGGTAAGGGAGAGAGGAAGAGAGGGAGAGAAACATCGATTGGCTGCCTTCCACACACTCCCCAGCCAGGAACTGGGCTGTAACCCAGGCATGTGGCATGTGCCCTGACTGAGAATCGAACTGGTGACCTTTCACTTTGGGATGATGCTCAACCAACTGAGCCACACCGGTCATGGCGGTATCAGTTTTATTGATAAATACTTGCAGTTGTAGCAAGGGTGGAATAGCTAAATCTTTTACAGATTTAAGACGGCTTTTTCAAGAGAACATTTTATATTGGTCCGAAATTTATAAAGAACTGAAAAGAGCATGCAAATATCATCCTTTGTAAAAGTATACTTTGATAATTAACTGTTGTAACTGTCAATATAGATACACAGGTCAGAAATTTTTCTGGAAATATCTTTACCACCTTTCACAATAATTTGCCAAGGCAGGCACTGCAGATTTTTCAAAATTCATATATGTGTTTTAGATCTAAGAAATTTAGGTGGCCTTCTAAAGGATTATTTTATTGTATATTTTTCCTTGATATGTCTGATATATTGTGATTTTTGCAGATATAATTTGTCACAATTAATTTATTTTTAATGTAAGTTAAAAATGTATAGGAAAAATAGATAATTTTTTTCAAAATTAAGACTTAAGTATTATTTTAAATCAGCTTAATGGCGTGAAAGTGCATTTTTGCCCCTAATACATAATCATTATTTACCTATTTCTATAGTCCTTTTGCAAAACTGAATTCTTAGGTAAAAATATGATACACATTTCATTCTGTAAGAACCTAGGCAGCGTTAAAGGATACTTACTATTAAACACCCCATGCACCATGACCAAATATCAGAGCTGGTCATCCTATGTACATATTTTAGGATTTAAAAAAAGACCACATGATGGTCTTGATTTTTGCCCTTAGTAACATTAACATCAAAACTGTGTTCTGCTGTCGTTGTTCATATGCCAGCGCACCCACTGTGCGTAGAGCTGCCCTGTCACACTGTCAGGGTTTCCATGTCACCTTCAGAGAACATAGTGACAGGTGTCCAGAGTAAGGAAGCAGTATCATCCATCACTGTTAGTGTGATCTACATACAAGATCTATCTCTGAAGAGGTCTGGCTCTCCAGTGTATTGATATATATTTATATATAATCTATATCATCTACTTTTCTTTCCATTATAGGTACATCTGAAGTTAGGCGCTAAAGAAAGAGCATTAAACTCTGTCTGTGTGCGTTAGCAGATTCTAGCAGTATACAAGGATATCTTGGCAATCTAAAACACAAGTGTACCTTCAAAAGTGCTAATTTTTCCTTAGGGAGAAATCTACTCACTAGGAAAAATCTAATCCCACCAAAACAAATATTGTGCTCTTGGAATGGTAGCGTAGACACCATTTGAGGGCATTTATTTTTGTTTATTATAGCTTTGTAATTAAAACAGAAGGAATTATACTATTCTTTAAAAATTTGTAGAGTTGCAAATATACAGACATACTCTTAGGTAGAAACTTTAAACATTTTAAAATTAAACGAGAAACCTTTCCCTCCCGTCCGCCCCCCAAAATAGGAATTTAGTACAGAAATGCTCACATAGCGTGATTAGCAACAGCTGATGTGTAAATCTATTCTAGAATCATTCTCAACACAACTTCCGCATCAGGTTTCAAGTGGATATACTACCTTCAAAATCTGCATTTTACAAATGCCCATGTTAGAGACCAGGACTCCTTATAAGGGCCCTTATCTTTTTAATATTTGGTAAAATATTAAAAGTATTGTCAAACAGACAATTCATCTAATAGCCCAAAGTATCTTATAAAGATAACTTACGACTAGCAGGTCACCATCATATATAGTAACAAAAAGAATATAAAGTCTACATTTTAAAAGACTGATGCATGCAGTATATCATAGTACATTACATATTTTCTATTCATGTGCACCAATTTATTGTGCTTCAAACACAGCAACAAGGAGGGTATTACAACATATATGTGTATACATCATCGTAGCATAATAAACTCAATTCTAACCAAAAAATTAAATAATTCAGGAACAATAGAACTTCACAATAGATGTGATGATTCTTTTAGGTTTTTCTTCACTCTTTAGGGAAAAAAATATGACTTTTTGTAAACATCTTCATAGTTGTCTTTTTCAACATATTACTGAAAACTATTATTGAAATAGTAAATACCCAGTTGACATGGATAAAGTATATCTTAACACACTAACACTTTCAGACAAAAACTAGCATTTGTTAAAAGAAATGATTATTATAAATATTTTCTATATTGTATTTTAAGTACATTTTCATAAATAATGTATTTAAAAGTGCTGAATATGGTAGGATAGTCAGCAACGCCAGTGTAAACAGAACATTTTTGTTTTCTACTCTGCAAACTTTTTTTTTAAATCCCATTTTGTCAAACACTGCAACCGTTAAAATATTTGCATAGGGAATAGATAATAGCCCTTTTAAACATATCTCCTGAATTCTATATAAATTAGAAAATCAAATTTACTTAAAAAAAACAATGCATAAAATGCTTTAAGTTTATGGAAAAAGGAAACTTATGATGTTAACTTTTCAAGTAAAATAAATTTTAAAAAGAAAACCCAAACTTGTTTTTTTATGTTTAATAAATTAAAAAATGAGAGGTAGTTAAAAATGACAAAGAAAACCTATTTTAATATCATCCTTAATATAAGGCCAGTATTCTCTATAAATATTTTTAAAACTTTCATTTTAGGTTACTCAATATTTAATAAGTTTAAGATTAAAAAAATAGCCTCCAGGGGATATTAATATTCAAATGTAACACTGAGATATAGATATGACACCGACTTTTTGTGTGGGGGCAGGAGAGGATACTGTGTTCTTGGATGTCAGAAGTACGTGCCAACGTCAGGCACATATGTTGCCTTAGAGACTTAGTGATACTTTAAAGAATAATGTGGCAGCTAGGAGATTTGAGCACTGCACTGCCTTTCAATTGTGGATAAGAATTAATAGTTTGGTTCTGACACTTTTAAAATAAGTAATTCTTAAGATACTATGTGAAAACAGGGTCTGAAGTAGAGAATTTTCTTCTTCATAACCCTTGTAAAGCTGTTCTTGATTTAAGACTTAGCTTTCCATTGGATTTTACTTTCAAAGAAAATATGCCACAGGGACAGATGCTTTTCATCAAAAATTTTTATGATGCTACATGTAGGTATTCTGAGTCCTTTCTTTATATTCCAAAACTAAGTTATCAAGCTTATTATTTTTTTCTTGCTAAAGTACATACATAACACAACTGTTTTAGAACTGGAGAGCCAGTCTTTAATAAATTAATTACAGTATTGGACATGTGATATATACATAGATTCATTTTCTTCTGTTACATTTAAAAACAATATCACTCTTTGATTTGTCATTGACATAGAATATCTTCAAATTATTTTGTGCTTTTTTCCCCTCTTTTCATGTTATTACTTTTTTTACATGACAAACTCTTCTGTGATGAAAATGCCAGTTTTGGCAGTGAACAACCAGAGGAATCCCCCATTAGAATTTTCTAGCAAACAGAGATAAATAGCTCTTTTTTCATGTACAGAAATACTGGCTTCAAAGTTAATGTACTGAACACAGTATATAGCAGGTTGAATACCATTGTTACAATTTAAAAATTGGCTTTTTCTGTCTTAGATTATATTTAAAAATGCAAACCACGACCAACTTTTTGGCATTAATTTCTGTAAGACCATATTGCACAAAAGTCCTTAAATACAGATATAAATTATGCCATTGGATTAAATATCACAACAACTATGTGGCAAATGAAGCAGTTTTACTTTGCACATGCAGTCTCTGGATACACTAGGAGACTGTTCACAGGACTACAAATACAGTTTGCTTGCAGGTAGAATGAGTGTTCGAGAAAACTTAATTTGGCAATTCATTGTTTTATGTGGTATTTTCTCCAAACTTAACCATGGGTAACCTTGATAAAAATGGAGACAAAGACCATATGGTGGTATTTTCACAGTAGCCTGAGGAATGCTAAACTGTAGTTCTCCAGGAACTCAGCTTCTGGTGTTATTCAACTACTTTTATTTCCCATCCCAGCCCTCCAAAGTGACACTTTAAAAGGAAAATTAAGATTCAGAAGTAGAGCTGGCAGTACTTTCAAGAAATGACTTATAAATTTGAGAGTTCAAAAACCTCGGGAAGGAATCCCTGTGCATTAAGGTATATATCTGAAGTTGGGCATCTTCGTACATGTGAGGATTGGGATCCAATAGATTTCTATTGATCACCTCTCTGACTCGAGAATCGAGACTGACCTAAAAAGAAATAAGAGCAGATACAGTAAATAACATTTTTGCAAAAGATCTCAATTAAATAACTATGGGTTCATGACATAAGATCTCAATTAAATAACTTTGGGTTCAGAGAAAGTCCAAAGAGTCAATCCGACTACCTAAATCTTGAGGTTATCTTTTTAAATGCTATATAAGTTTGCATACTTTTCTCCTTCAAAAGTTGAATTAAACAAACAAAAACCTAAAAATTGTTTTTGACAATTCTTATTCATTGTTGAGGTACCAGAGAATTCCCTAGCAAAAATACAAATTTACCTCATACTATTATGTGACTTCTGGGGTGACTCTTTATGGAGCCAGGTAAAAATTTTGCAGAGAGTAGCTCTCTGGAAAAAAAATTAAAATGTGTATCAAATGCGGATGGTTTCATATGCCAGCAAGCCCTCCGTTGTCTAAAGTGGCAGACAAAGAATGTGGAAGTTCCTAGCAGAGCAGAAACACACCAAGCCATCCTTATGTCTTAGGTCTACTTGCCAACACACAACAAACTGTATAGTCCTCATATCAGAATACACCCAAAGACCGCCGCACTAAAGACTAAGCAGAATAATTGCTTCAAGTGGGATCTTTGAAAGGAGCGATGTAAGTAGGAATTCAGAATACACAGTAACTGATACAATGTTATTTGAAAAGTATACAGAAATTCTGCACGTGATTCAGTTGTCTTTTTCCTCTAATCCTGTTGGAACTGGTAGGGTATATTGATAAGGGAAGTGGAGAAAAATAAATAGCAATAAGGACATGTTTGGGGAATAGAAATTAGCTCTCGTACTTGGTAACAAACCCCTGTAAGAGGCAAACCACCAATGAGACCTTATTGGTTTGCTCAGTTCTCACTGTTGAACAAGGACCAGGGCACCTGATCCATAGTTAACTGTTTCATCACATACTCGAGTCTGTACAAACTTTTCTTATTTATATGTAAATGTTTAATTATAATTATCATGTAAAAGTGTTTTTTGATTCTGGCTTCTTATCCACCCACTGTTTCAATTAAACCTGGGGTCTAAAACAGTCCCAATGACAGACCACCCATATTTCACCCGGTATCCCCAGATTTCTGAGCTCTATGGTCCATGTGCAGTTGGGCTTATTGACACACCCTGGGGAATGGCTGCTGAGGGAGGGTTTGTCAAGAAACAGTGATTTGGACTAAATTTCTGTGGTTTAGCCAGTCCAACTTATAAACAGCAACACACTAAACATCGCTTGGCAGAACTATATATTCTTTGTCAGGAATTGCAAAAATAATATTTATGTTCTGGAATTAGATCTTTTAGGTTTTATTTCCTATAATATTGCCATATGAAATCATCATCAGGTACAAAGTAATAAGTACAGAGTTTTTGCTCAGTTTTTTATTTAAAAATATTATTTGTGTTTCTACTCAACAGGAAAGTGTTGACATGGAAGTTTAAACTCTTTAAACTGTTTGATCTTGCTCTCTAATGTGGTGTTATAATAAGGTGAAGTCTCACCGAATGCCCTCCACTGTTTATATAAGTGGTACCTTTATGTTCAAACTTGAGAACTTTTTGTTTCAATGGAGAAAGAAATGTTAGATTAGTGATAAAGAGAAAGACCTTTTATTTCTGAAATAATGGCATAATTAAATATGGTATAACAGTTTTTCAGTAGCTCGAATCATTAGTTACCTTAAGACAGAGAAATGAAATAACTTGATTTGCTAAATATCTTGAGTTCTCATTGTAAAAATTTTGTTTTTTTTTCAAATTAAAAACAGTAGTGAAACATCATAGAGAAGGTAGTACTGTTCAAAGTTTGGTAACCTGTAACAAAAACACATTTGCTATTTTGATTTAAAAAATAAAATATTTAAGAGGATCAAAGATGGCAGCAGAGTGGGTGGAAGCTACACTCACTTCCTCCCAGCCAAACGGGAGTTACAACTAAAATATAGAGCAATCAACCTGAATAACCAACTGGAGTAGCTGGCAGGAAGTCTTAAAACCAAGCATTTATGGAAGAAGCCACATCAAGATTGGTACGAAGGGCAAAGGCATGAAAAGGGCTGGCCTCGTTCCCAAAAGTTGTGGCTGAGATTACAGAGAATATTTCAACTGAAAGGGGGTTCTCCTTGAGAAGTGTGGGGTTTCAACCCCAAGCCAGACTTCCCAGCCCAGAGCACCAGAGCTAGGAAGTGGCACCCGCGTAATATTTGGCTGTGAAAATAGGCAGGGATTCTGTCCACCAGGGGATGACAGCAGTCTGCTAGCTACACAGGTGCACTCTTAAAGAGACAATGCACAAAATCTCATTTGCAGCCACTCACCCTAGGCTCTAGTGGAGGGAGGGTGGAGAGGAATAGAATCAAAAGAGGAAAGACTGGAGTTTGTGGCTCTGGGGAAAGAGCTAAAGGGACAGTTACTAGGATAGCTGTGCTGAGTCACTGTCCAACATCACAGATGACTCCTTTCTTAGGTAGAGCAGTCTCCTTCAGATGGTATCAACCCAGGGGAATGCAATAGCTCTACCCTCTGGATTTTCTGTCACCCCATCCTGCAGAGCTTGCACCCTGCTGAGGAGTAAGCTGCCTAGGCCAGAGTAGAAAGGTCTGGGCAGACTCAGGGGGTGTAAGTGACCGAATGGCATATCTTTGGGGTAAGAGCCATTCTTCTCATTTTCCCATGAACTTGACTGGCACCTCCCACTCATGGGAGATCCACTAACCACACTTTCCAGGCTTTAACAGCTCTACCCGCCTGACTCCTGGTGGCTCTGTCCTGCAGAATCTGAGACAGACTGAATTGTGTGGTTCTGGGGCAGTAGTCATGTCCCCACCTTCCCCTGAGCCTGACCAGCACCTCCCCCTCACAAGAAATCCACTAGCTTCATCCTCCCAACTCCTGGCAGCCCTTTCCTAATAAAATCAGCCTCCCAGAAGAATCTGGGACAGACTGAGTTATGTGGCTCTAGGATGCAGGCCATTTTTCCCTAGCACACATGACAGGTGCAGAGTCCTCCTTTCACATGGCCACGTCTTGGTTTGTTTGGTCCTGATAAACTCTGCTGGCCTAACCCTGATGACTCTCTGAGACCACAGCCTACCACAAAGATGTGCAAGCACTCAGCAGGTGCCAGCTAGAATGGTATACCCTGCGGCATTAGCTGAGTGTCCTCAGACCCAGCACTGCCACCGAATTTGAATCTACATCAATCTAGTGAACAGCACTTGCTTCTCCCTGGTGACTCATTGAGAACATACTCACGCACCTCAAGTACCACCAGCGGCTCTTTCGGTGACTGAGGCTAACAGAAAGCCAGGAGGTACAGGCAGACCTTGGGGTATCTTAGGACTTTAGCTGACCTGCCCCACAGCCTGGTGCTAGTAAAACCAGCCTTGGTGTGTAGCTTGGTTCTTCCCGCACAAACCTAGTCCTAGCAGAGGTAGCCACAAACTGTGGATCACTTTGTAGCTCCCAACAGGTTGACCAGGGCCAGTTACAAGCAGTGTCTGACATTGGATTGCACCAGACTCAACAACTCAGTAGCAAGATTCAGACAACATCAGAGCAGGATTCAATTAGTACCACAAGCAGCACATCTAAAGGGACATCTTCACAGGCACTAGACCCTGCTGAGGCAAATTGTGCTTTGTGTGGTCAGTACCTGCACAGCGGCTCATACACTGTGCTTGGGGCTGATACTCACAGTCAGCCAGTCTGAAAGTTGACTCCACACACGAACGGGCCAGTAGTAATAAATAGTCAATTACAACAGGAGGACCCACATAACTCACACAAGAGACATTCCTGGAGCACTGAGCTCAGGTGATCAAGGAAAGTGTGTCACTAGGTCACCTAGGACACCTACTACATAAGGTCACCCTACCAAGACTGGGAGTCATAGCATATCTACCTAATACATAAAAAACAAACACAAAAACATGTTCAAAATGAGGAGAGAAAGAAACATGCCCCAAGTGAAAGAACAGGAGAAATCTCCCAAAATAGAGGTAAATGAAATGGAGGCAAGCAATTTACCAGACATAGGGTTTAAAAAAATGGTTATAAGGATGCTCAAGGAACTTAGTGAGAACTATAATAGCATAAAGAAAACATAGAAACTGTAAAAAAAAAAAAAGGCCAGAAATAAAGTATACAATATCTGAAATAAAGAATGCACTAGAAAAAAATAAATAATAGGTTGGATGAAGAAAACATAAAAAGAACCAGTCAGAAATAAATAACACAATATTTGAAATAAAGAATATACTAGAAGGAATAAACAGTAGGTTGGATGAAACAGAAGACTGAATGAGAGCAGCAAAAAGAAAAAAGAATTTCAGAAAATAAGAATAGTTTAATGGACCTTCAGGACACATGAAGTGTAACAACATCCAATCATAGCGACACCAGAAGGAGAAGAGAGAGAGCGATGGATTCAGAATCTATTTGAAAAAAAAAAAAAAAAGACTGAAAACTTCCTTGACATGGTGAAGGAAAAAGACACACAATTTCAGGAAGTGCAGAAATTCCCAAAAAAGATAAAACCAAAGAGGCCCACACCAAGACACATCATAATTAAAATGGCAAAGGTTAAACACAAAGAGAGAATCTTAAAAATAGCAAGAGAAAGACAGTTACCTACAAGGGAGCTCCCAAGACTGTCAGCTGATTTTATAACAGAAGACTTTCAAGCCAGAAGGGATTGGAATGAAATATTCAAAGTGATGAAAAGCAAGGACCTACAATCAAGACTACTTTACCCAGCAAGGCTATTTAAAATTCAAGGAGAAATAAAGAGCTTCCCAGACAAGAAAAAGCTAAAGGAGTTTGTTACCACCAACCCAATATTACCAGATATGTTAAAGGGTGTTCTTTAAGAAGAAGAATGTGGAGGGTAAGGAGGAAGAAGTGGAGGAGGAGGAGGAGCAGAAGAAAACCAGAACACAGTTAAATAGTTAAAAGAATTACATGGCAAATCCATACCTATCGATAATCACTTTAAATGTAAATGGCTTAAATTCTCCAATTAAAAGACATAGGTAGCTGATTGGATAAGAAAACAAGACCCATATATATGCTGTCTACTAGAGACCCACCTCAGAATGAAAGATACACACAGCCTGAAAAGGAAACAGGGAATAGATAACTCAATCAAATGAAAATAAAAAATAGCTGGGATAGCAATACTTATATCTGACAAAATAGACTTTAAAGCAAAGGCTATAGTAAGAGACAAAAAAGGACACTACACAATGACAAAGGGAGCAATCAAACAAGAGGATATAACCCTTTTAAACACTTATACATCCAACATAGGAGCACCTAAATATGTAAAGCAAATCTTGATGGACATAAAGGGAGAGAACAATGTGTCTCTTATTTTTACTTAAAAACAGAAAGAAATTTATGGCCAAACCAATAATACAGTCATAGCAGGGGATTTTAACACCCCAATGACATCAGTGGATAGATCTTCCAGACAGAAGATCAATAAGGAAATAGCAACCTTAAAAGACACACTAGATCAAATGGATTTAATTGATATCTTCAGAGCATTTCACCTCAAAGCAGCAGAGTAGACATTATGTTCAAGTCCACATGGAACATCTTCTAGGATAAAACACATGTTAGAACACAGAACAAGTCTCAGTAAATTTAAGAAGACTGAAATCATATCCAGCATCTTTTCTGACCATAGTGGTATAAAACTAGAAATCAATTACAAGAAAAAAACTGAAAAACACACAAAGACATGGAAGCTAAATAACATGTTACTAAATAATGAATGGGCAAAAAAATGAGATCAAGAAGAAATCAAAAGATGCCTTGAAACAAATGAAAATGACAATATAACAATCCAAAAATCTATGGGACATAGAAAAAGCAGCCCTAAGAGGAAAATTCATAGCATTGCAGGCCTACCTCAAGAAACAAGAAAAATCTCAAAGAAACAATCTAACTTTACACTTAAAGGAACTAGAAAAAGAACAACAAACAAAATGCAACATGAGTAGAAGAAATAAAAAAGATCAGAGCACAAATAAATAAAATAGAATCTAAAAAAAAAGTGCAAGAGATCGATGAAACTAGCCCTGGCTGGTGTAGCTCAGTGGATTGAGTGCAGGCTGCGAACCAAAGGGTCACCAGTTCGATTCCCAGTCAGGGTACACACCTGGGTTGCGGGCCAGGTCCCCAGTTGGGGATACATGAGAGGCAACCACACACTGATGTTTCTCTCCCTCTCTTTCTCCCTCTGTTCCTTTCTGTCTAAGAGTGAATAAATAAAATCTTAAAAAAAAAAAAAAAGATCAGTGAAACCAATAGCTAGTTCTCTGAAAAGATAAACAAGATTGGCAAACCTTTTATGAGATTCATCAAGAAAAAAACAGAGAGGATCCAAAATAAATAAAAGCAGACATTAAAGAGGAGAAGTAACAACTGACACCAAAAATGTATACAGAGTTTAAGAAAATATTATAAACAACTATATGCCAGAAAACTGGACAATCTAGATGAAAGGGATATATTCCTAGAAACATTCAATCTTCCAAAAGTGAGTCAGGAAGAATCAGAAAATTTCAATAGACAGATTACAACTAATGAAACTGAAGCAGTAATCAAAAAACTCCCAGCAAACAAACATCCTGGACCTGATGGCATGACAGTTAAATTTTACCTAACATTCAAAGAAGAACTAACACTTCTCCTCCTCAAACTGTTCCAAAAATTCATATGGAGGGTAAAGAGGGGACAAATAGTGATGGAAGGAGACTTGACTTGGGTGGTGAATACACAATACAATATACAGATGATGTGTTATAGAACTATACACCTGAGAATTTTATTAACCAATGTCACCCCAATAAATTCAATTTTTAAAAAAGCTAAAAGTAGAAACTCACTGAGACTGGGACAGTGTCTTCCACCAAATCAGTGTGCCCCCCCCCATACATACCGCAGGATGTGTTAAAGGTATTCAATAAACACACACAAGATGATGAAAAAGAAATAAAATAAAGTATTTACCTTATTATCTGGTTGTTTGTTTGAATAGCTTGTCGGTCAGTCAAAAGAAGTGTAGAGAGGTCAAGTAACAAGGACAAACCCCAAGGGTCTAACAATCTATAGTTTCATCTTGTGGCATCTTTGTGCTTCAGATTGTAGAATATCTATAATACAAGTTAATGGGGGTGGATCCCAGCATGGGCCCTGAGCCATAGTCGCCCTAGGGTTCAGGCTCGACTGGATGGCTCCTTAGGCCATCGTGTGTGGGGTCCATATCAGGGCTGGAGGAATGAGGAGTTTCCTGAAAGAACACATCCTAGGGGAACAGAATGTTGAGTAGCCACAGACAAGAGCTGCCCTTGGACAATGGGAATTTATTCCTTAGTCCTCACAGACTCACATCTAAATGGCAGAAGGGAGGGGCACAGTGCAGCAATAACAGTTTAAAAAAGAGCTACTGAGGGACAGGGCACACACAGAACCGAGAGGTGTGGCAGCATTTAACCAGCAGTTTTAGCAGTGCTGCAAATGTCGGCAGTGCTGGGAGGTGGCAACGGAAGCTTTAAGAAAGCATCAGTGACTTTGCCACAGGCCTCGGCAAACTTGGAAGCATTCATTCCCACAGGGAGTAGGAAACGGGGAGAAGAAAAGCAAGTGGATGCGAACATAAACATATTCATCGGCAACTCCACAAACTAGTTGGGAGGAAAATGTAATGAGGAAAACGTAAAGGTCTGCCAAGAGTGTGGAGGTAAAGCAGGGAGAATGAGGACAAATCTTGCTGTAGTGGCTTGGGAGACCCTGGGTCAAACTGAGTTGCATACCATGCTTAGTCTTACCGGGTTTCCCACCCCGTGGAGGAGAGCGTTACCGGAGATGATTATGGCCGAAGGGAGCACGCCACGTTTTGGTGCTGCCTTTCTGTTCCAGCCATCAGGACGCTAGAATGGAAACTTTGACTCTAATTTTTGGCTGAATTACACCAACAATGATGAATTTCACTGAGAATTTTTCCTCATAGAAACCCTTCATTAAGCCTAGAACAACTTTTTGCATATCATGATTAAGATTCTCCTTCCATTTCTTTTGCATGTCATTTTCAGTTTTACGGAAGTTGTTTTATTTAGAATTCTTTTCTATAAAATACTGATAGAATTTTTCTTTTTCCTTTATAAGTCCATATCAAATTTTACCAAGTCTAGCTTCTGCCACTGGAGATGCTCTTTTTAATTTTAACTAAATTTGTTTTTTAGGTTAAATTTTACAGATCTGAAGAATCTCTGGTTGGTTGTCCAGAGTTTAATACATTAATATCAGGTTTAATACATTTTTACCATGTGCACTTTTAATCATACTGTTTTGTTTTGATTACGTCTGCTAAAAACAATCATAAGTTGCGTAAGACTGATCGTTGGTGTTTATTTCTTGGTTGGATAGAAGGGCAGTGTCCATATCCTCGGTAAGCTAGAAATGATGGGGAAGCATACCTTGCTTGTCTCCGGGAGCATTCAAACACGCAGCTACAGTTTCTACTTCTCATTCTGCTTTAAGTTTTAAGGTGGGGCTCACAGAAATCTGTAGCAGTGTCATGAAGAAAGTACTAGACGATTGAATAACTACTCAGCATGTTGTGGTTAGCAAAGCACCACATCTGAAATCAGGAGACTGGGCTTCTGTTCTCTCTCCACAAGAACACAGTTCTAACCTCTGAGAACAACATTTTACTTCTCGGGTTGTGAGTTTCCTCTGTTGTAAAATGGTGCCACCTAGTGGCTACTAATCCCAGTGGCTAAAGGATTATTTTGAGACTCGTAATAATATGGGAAAGTAAGATTTTCATTTCATAAATCATGTTTAAGCCCAATGTAAGGTAATGATAATAATTGATTCTAAGTACGATGACACCTGTTTGATCGAGCCCAATGTCTTTTAGATTTTGTATCAACTTGAATTTTACCTGCTCTTGACTACCCCAGTTCTAAACTACATCATTTGACCTTCACCTCCATCGTACAGTTTATCACAATTTATAGTCCCTTCTTTTTGACATGATTTCTCATCTCCCCAAAATGTAAGCTCCTCGAGGAATAGGCCATGTTTTTGTGGTTGTTATCACTCACCAGCAGATCCCTGACATCTGGCTGACTACCTTGCTCACAGGAAGTACTTGAAAAGTATTTGTAAATGATAATAAGCATGCACAAAGCAATGGATCTAAAAAAATATAATTAAATGAATCCTGTTTCTAAAACATTATTTAAAGTATTGGAAGTGCTGAATTCACACACTTTCTTGAAAAGGAATATACATGTACACACAGATTCCATATGCCCATCCCATATGCATTACTTTTAGATAATTTGGGTGTTTAAACAGGTTTATTGCTTTTTCCCTCCCAGATAGCAATGGGAAAGTTAGGGTGAAATCAGAAGAAGCAAGCAATCCCTATTACTATTACCACCACCATGCAGTGGAGCCTGAAAGTCACAGAGGCAGTGGGTTTAGAGATCTGTCCATAGCTTTACTCCACGGGCCAAGGAAGTGGAACCCTCAGAACACTGAAGGGAGTTGTTCACTGTGGTGTGGATGGCAGGTGGCAGGGCCAGCTTGCCGTCCTGGTTAAAGACGTTTGCTGCAGGATTTATAATTATTTCCTTATTCAATAGCTCAGTGCTGTTTATAGTTAGTAATAGCTGTGAAATACACTTTTAATTAAAGTTCTTTATATTGGGGGGTTTGCACTTAATACATATAAGCTGTCAGCAGCATCTGCTACGTTTACAGCCAAGCTACCGTTCCTCTTCCACTTCTCTTCATTGCTTCTGTGGTTTTTTGAGGACATAGCATAAAACAGAAAATTAACTTGTATGCTGTTTTTAATTTGCTTTTAGATTCTTTTTAAAGTGTAAAATTTGCCCTTCCTCTCTTGAAAGGTGTGCCACTCCAAGAAATGGAAGTTGCATGGCCTCCTGGTTGCAGGCATCTATTATATAGCACGGTGCTCAAATTATTAAAAGTACATAAAACATGCTTTTAAGACAAACACTGAAATGCAATTTTCAGCCTACTGGGTTCGTATAGGAAATAACTTATATAAAGAATTTTAAGAATGTAGACTTTTTCTACATTTAACAAAGGGAAACATGGTAATTCAACCAACTTAAGGTAAATGGAAAGTCTAGTGAAAAAAAAAATGAGGTTCTGGTTAATAATAAATTCCTGATAATATTTAGTATTTAATTATTACCAGTTTATAAATGATTCAAACGTTCTTTTTCTTTAAGATTATTCGGAGTAAGTTGAAACAGTTATAGAATTTCAGAGGTAGAAAGCCAGACTATCTAGCACCCACAGGGGAAGAGACTCCACCCCACAGGGATTGTGCTGGTCGCTCTGAGTTCCGTGCTGAGAGAGGTTCCAAGGTTGAACCTGGGGACAGCAATGAGGAGGAACATAATTTACTACGTCATATGGGGCCGAGGGGGATGAAGTAATGTAGCACAAGGGCCTTACAGCTGCCATTCTCAGTTTGGTTTCCTATTCTCTGTTCCCCTTTTGACTTTAGTGAACTCACTTATCCCGCGTCCCACAATTAGGCTGGAGCAGAGCCAGGGCTAGAATTCCCTGAATTACGTAGTTCAGCGCTCTTCCTACCACATACTCAGGGCTCTTTTGATGCGATGTGTTCTCTCCAGTGTTGGAAAGCAAATCTTGAAGGGTGATAACTCAGCATTGTCAGACAATTAGTGATGTATTGAGGCTGATTAGAAGCTGACAAGGTTTTGCATGGAAAGGTCAGTGAGATATATGAGTTTGCAAAGGGCTCTTCCGAAGTGCATGCCACACTGTGTGTCAGTGGGTTGGGTCACTTGACATGGTTCAGGAGTAAATACAGTTGCACCTTGGCTGAAAATATAATTTTTTAAATGATGGCCCTTTATAATGGCAAATACCTACTTTTGGTTTACTTGTTTTTGCCGCTAAACAATAATCAAATACAAGGGTGGGCAAAAGTAGGTTTACAATTGTGAGTTTATCTTTCAATAATCAATAGCTATGATAGCTCTAAACTATGGCCCAAAGAAGTAAATTTGTGAAAATTAAGTATTTTACAAATCTGTGAAATCTGGAGATCAGGAGCTGTGGGGACAATGGGAAAATGTTTCCATAAAACACTAAAAAATAGAAATAGTGACTAAAATAAAGGAATGTATGTACTTAATATATGAATACTTTTTCTTTATAATAAAATTATTTAAAAAATGGAATAGTCATCATTTTCAGATGATGCCTAAATGGTACAAAGGAATGGACTAGATAATCTAGACAATTATCATTTTAAGATGATACATATTGCATATTTTGCTGAGAGAAATGGATTAGATAAGCTTTCCAAAGACGCTGCAATTATATGTAATTATGGGCACAAGAAGCATGCCTTTGAGCACATTTGAATTATTTGATATATTTGCTACATAATGCAATATTAAAATAAAAATGATAAAGAAGTCAATGTGCTAACAAAATCCAAATAGTATTTATTGGTTAAATACGAAGGTTCTAGATAGATCAGAAACCTGGAGAACGCGTGTTTAGGATGTAGAGTTAAAATGGTGATAGAAACAAAAAGGCATCAGCAATAAATGCATTAAAGCTTCTGGAAACGCACTCCCCACCTTGTTGCTATAAATACCTTTTTAATGTTAACTCAGGAGATAAAAAATAAAACAATCTTTCATGCACCCAATTCAAGCTTTCTCATTTTTAAGAGACGATACAACTGCAGTACTCTGGAATTCCAATGGCACTTAAAACTGAATAAAAAAATTAGTTACTTTGGTATACCTCACTAAAAGGTGAGGTGAAATAGTTTATATAGACTCCCAAACACAGAGATTGCTAAAGCAGACCCTTTTATAGATTTCAAGGTAGGATGTAAGTCAGCTGGGGCCCCAGCAAGTGTTGGATGAGGCGCTCATGAGTGCAGCTCTTTCTAGAGGACTTCATAGTTGTCTGTGCGCATACCAGAGGGCTGTGGAGGCTGCCCTCGGGAGCAGAAAAGGACCAGGTCAGGACACTTAAATGCACAGGTAGAAATCACAGTGGTTTAGGAGAGGCAAAAAAGACCAAAAGAGGGTGGTGTGAAGAAGAAAAGGCACTCTAGGAACCTCTGAGTTGGAAGGCTTGAAAGCACCTCTGGAACTCAGCACTCCAGAGGCCTGAGCATGCTATTTACCCTTCCCTTACCAATAGCATTTAAGTCCAACAGCTGGAACTTAATGGAAAAGTGTTCATTTGGTTACTTGAAATGTTCCTCATTTCTTAGGTACATCCTGGCAATGGGAAAAAATAGCTTGCACTTCCATAATGGCACAACTAGAATAAGTAAAATAATTACCATACCCATCTCTCCTCAAGAATATTAATGGATCATGAAGGCTCATTCCTCAGTTCTGCATCATAAGCAATACAAATATGGTATTTTTTTTTGAGCCCTTATATCAGAGGTTTCCAAACTTGTGTATATGTGGGAAGCTTTTTTAAAAGGACAGATTCCTGGGCTCTATTTTTAAAACTTCAGATTCAGAAGCCCTGGGTAGGCCTCAGGAATTTGCTTTACCAACAAATGCTCCTGCTGAAATCTCACGCAGGTAATCTGGGGATCACACTTTGGGAAACGCTGCCCCAAAGTAAATTCTTTTCCACGTTAGCGTAAGTCACAGCAAATTGTATTTTCAACAGGCTTCCTAGTGTTAGTTCTGAGAAGCAAGTAGACTACTACAGATTCAGCCAGAGGTAAATGAACAAAGCAGAGTGAGGACACCTAGCTTTCAAACACATTCATGTAGACCCTTACAATGGAATCTAAACAATCTACCCGGAGAAGCTTCTTGTCTGTCCGCACCCCATGCATGATCCTATTTGGACAGAGCTCCCTTTAGGTTCATCCTTGGTTAAGAAGCCTATACCAATATTTTCCAGTTTTTTACCTCTTTAGGTGATAGTATCGAAATGTAATCATCATATATCGTTCTGGCCTTTTCTTCAATTACTTTTTTGTTCTGCTCTTTCTTTAAGTCTTCACAGGCAAGCCAGAAAAGTAGGTTCTCTTCGCTGTATTCTGTTCGGAGGAACTCTCTGAAAAGGTTTCTTCCTGCTGGGGCCTTCATCATCTTGTCAAAATTCTGAGACCAGGACAAGACTTCATCTGAAGTAGGGTTTTGCCTGCAGAGAAAGAACGGGCCATTACCCAAGGCGACTTTGAATGCTAGCCCAGGTAGGCGGAGAAGCAGATAGACTTTCTATTCAATTGCTGCCATCTAGTGGTCATTGCCCCTCAATCCGGGCTGATCTGTCAACTCTGCCAGGACTAGGTTAGTGATTTCTGGACCTTGAAAAAAATTAGTGTTAGGTACAAGCTGTATGTCAGGGAGCCGAGTGTTCAAATAGCAAGGGGCAAACACACTCTGCACGTGGTCATCATAAATTCCTACCTAAGACTGGAAATGTTCAAACCTTGATATATTGCAAGGTCATAGAAACAGTCTATGCGCTTATTGTTCAAAGGGCAAACTGATCTTTTTGTTTGCATCTGATGCAGATTTTCATTTTCAATCTACAAGATAAAGTTTCTCCTCTCATCTCTGGTAGCTTTTTTAAAATTTACTTATCACTGACCCTGGCTGGTGTAGCTCAGTGGATTGAGTGCGGGCTGGGAACCAGAGGGTCCCAGTTCGATTCCCAGTCAGGGCACATGCCTGGGTTGCGGGCCAGGTCCCCATGAGGGCCATGTGAGAGGCAACCATACATTGCTGTTTCTCTCCCTCTCTGTCTCCCTCCCTTCCTCTCTCTCTAAAATAAATAAATAAAATCTTTAAAAAATAAATAAATAAATTATTAAAAAAAGATGTAAAAAAATTTACTTATCACTGGATCTAAGAGAAGAATCCATTGTGTGTACTTGTCACATATTTTCCTAAACTTTAATAATAAATCCATTAAATACAGGGTGGGACAAAAATAGGTTTACAGTTGTTTGTATGGAAAATAATACAATAGTTAACAAATAATAATGTAAGAATAAACTCTATGTTTTGCACACTCACAACTGTAGACCTACTTTTGCCCACCCTGCACTGTAAATGAATTGTAACCCGTGAGTGGAGTTATCGCAGTTACAGAGCTCAGGGCCTCTGCAATGGCAGGCAGGACCTTTGGGATACCTACATTCAGGTTTTCAGTGACTACTCTCCCGTAGAAACCGCCAGTTATTGCTCCCTCTGCTTGTACCTCAAAGAAGTGGGAGAAATGGATTGGGGATGCTTATGGTTAAATTGATCTTGCTTTCTCATTCAACAGCCTATTTAGTAACTTTCTAAACTAAAATTTACTTGGTCAAAGAAGGCATTCATGTATTACACCTTTTTGAGCAAGTATTTAAAATAGATTTTTACTATTCCAAAATGTCTAAATTTCCTCATTCAAGAAATTTCAAAGGAAAAACATTACGATGCAGCATTAAGATTAAAACCTTCTCATCAGTAGAAAAAGAAAGTGCCTATAATTACACAAATAATCCACTTGTGTTTTGATTTTATCTACAGATCCAGTTCTTCATTTCGACTTCTCCTTTTGGAGAAAATACTTGGCTAGAGTCTGTTCTGACGGAAATGGGACCGAATGCCAGCTGGGTGCCCTTTCTGACTGAGTTAGGCAACTCCATATCTTTTTTGTGTGTGTTTTAGATTCTTCCCATAGGAAGAGAACGACTGAAAGAAATGTTCTCAAAAAAGGAAGGAAAGAATTAGCCCATTTTGAAGGGGCTGATTCATGCAACGATTATCATTTTTTGAAAGGGAGAGATAAAGTCAGGCAATATTTTAGCTGATAGCTTAACAAAGCCAATAGAAGAACGGATGAAAAGCAACTGCATCACAAAAGAAGATCTCTTGGCTTGTGTGTGCATTCATTTCACGAGCCCACTTTCGGGAGGAACAGGAAGCTCCAGCCGACAGCTAAGCACTGAGTAGATGTAAACTGTCTATGAATACAAGATGCAATTACAACAATGAATCACTCACCCTTCTTCCTCCAGGACCTGGATACTCTCCATTTTTGTGGTGTGTGTGGGTCTTTCTGCAGTTTCCGCTCTTTCTTCATTTCTCACAGTGAGGCTGTAATGTAGCATAACATTTTATTTTGTTTATGGAAAATCAATTGTGGAAAGAAAAGAAGAAAAAACTTCAGGAAACTATTTCACAGAAGAATTTTATTCCCAACTATGTGAGAAGGTTTAGTGTACAAAAGAGCAAGGCCATCTTTAAAAGATGGGTAAGCCCATGTCAACTCAAGGAATGAGGATCATTATTGAATAAAATTATAAATAAATCAGAACTCAAAAGTGGATACTGTTACACATTCTGACTTCATACTTACATAATTTAAATGACCTAAATGCTTTCATATTTGATACACATTATTACTCTACTCTTTGGAATAATTTCATTTTGGCTTTTGATTAGTTCTATTCATAGTTCGTTTCCTATTTACATTCCTCCACTGACAGTTAAAAAGGTACAATGTGTCAGAAACTAAAACAGCACTTGCATAATTCCCATCACCCTCCTTTGCAGACCAGGTTTTCAGTCACTGATACCATATTCCTCCACACACTCACGTTCCAACCACTGGATTCACAGTTGACTTTGCCTTTGCCCTCTCATCTCATTTAGTCAACCTCCAACGCCTCCAGGGGTTCTAGAAAGGAGAGCATTGGGTGGGAAGAGTGTCTGTGTCTCTGGGACATAGGTTCAGAAATTCTACAGAATTACAGAATCTAGCATAATCCTGTTCTTCAGTACCGCAAGAGCCGTGCCTTAGGGTGGAACACCCAAGGTTCTAGGTATAGATGAGATATAACAAGGGAGGCAATAGGCAGATACTAAGAAGCAGTTGGAAAAGTCAAGCTATCGAATCAGCAAACTGATCCCCCTGTGTAGGAGCCGAGGGGCTTCATGGAAGCCTGTCAGAGAGCAAAAGAAGTGTAGCTAACATCTTTTTTCATCTGTTCATTCATTCGTTTTTCAATAAGGGGAAATGGAAACTATTATTTTCTAGTGTCTATATGTGCCAGGCACTGTCTTTTTACCTTTAATTTTATTATCCCCATTTTATAGACAAGCAGTGAATCACAGGGCTGTATGTTAGGTTGGCCCAAAGTCACACAAAATAAGTGTTACGGTTGGAATTTAAACCCAGTTCTGGCAAATGACCCTGTTATTTGTGCTCAGTGAAGCATGCTCCGTGGCAGGCACCGATGCAAAAAACTACTCACTATGTGAATGAAGAAAAGGGTCATTAAATGTGTCTGTGGTGGCAAGGAGTTTAGTGGGTGAAAGCTTCCAACAAGTATCAATGGTCATTCTGAATCTAGAACGTTTGGCAAAGGAAGCTGAGACAGTGGCTCACAAATTCATTCTCTCACTCTCAGGTACAAGGGTGAGGACGCAGAGACAGGAGCGAAGGGAAGACGTTCAGGGTGAGCGGCCCGTCTACAACTGCGGGTGAGGCTAGCTAGGAACCTTTAGTTGAGACAGTAGACTACCTGGAGGAAAGTGAACTCAGTAGGAGTTGGATAGGCTGTTTTAGTCAGAAAAAAGACACCTCAATGAAAAAAAGGTTAATAGTGAAGTAAAGTAAGTTCTCTTCTAACAGTGTCTATGGACTGTGGCAGGTTACTTGGTATAGAACTGTGGACAAAAAAGAGTAAACCTTCACAACAGCGGTGTGGTCCTAAGAATTCTGGGGAGCAGAAACTACAGCCCGTTGGTGCTAGAGACCCAGCACACTGTGCTCAGGAGGGAGGCAGCCCTGCGCAGGGGTGCAGCCCTCAGAGCCAGCAGCACAGGGCAGCTGTGGGGAATACAGTGAAGGGGATTCAGTGAGAGAAGCACCAGCGTCTGTGTCCCGCGGGTGGGTGCGGAGGATGGGTTTGCAGACTGAGCTGGCCCAGGAAGCCTCCGTCCTCCGTGTTGCTGCACTCTTAGGTCAGCTGCGCGTTTAGAAGAGAGTCACTAACTTCTCAAAGTGTGACTACAGCGCTTCTCTGGAATTCAATGATATAGTTCCAATAATTATGTGAAAGTGAGTGGGAGGAGGTTGACAATATTCTGTGAAATTTCCTGGGAGAAATTAGTGATGCCAAATGTATAAAATATGCAAATTTTGATAAATTCTAGAAAGAACATATTTAAATAGGAAATTAATACCCTTTCTGCCAAGTTTTACTGAGCTTACATGTGTGTGTGCACACATAGGAAAGTACTATAAAAAGACCAAAAAAGAGCTCACTTTTGCTGATTAAATAATAAATTTGAAAATTTATCTTTGTTACATTCCCATGCAAATGCAGTGTGACACATTCATGCAAGTATTCTCCATTTTATGCAATATCTCTGAAAAATTTTTTTTTGCCATTATGTGTTTGCTGTAGAGCAACAAATCTGGAATCTACATGTACGATTGACAAGTTTCTGAAGGTGAGTTCTGGCTCTTCTAGCCGTTTTGGTGATATTTACAAACAACCCAAATGCCACCATATTAAAGTGATCATTATGAAATATTGGGCTGTGTTTATACCTCCTTTCTACAGATGGTAAAATGAGGACACACATGTACTAACGCAAGTGCTGAGCTGTTCACTGCTCCCTTTCCTGATTTGATATCAGACACAAAACTGTCCCATAGAAAGACACTGACCTTTAGCAATCAGCAAGTGTCCTGCTAATTAACTGTCTTGCAGTGCTGTTCTCAAAAAATTGCTTTCAAAGTTTTAATTATCAAGAACCACTGATATTGACACTTGAAGATGAAAGGAAATGGAGAAAACGATAGGGGAGTGAGTTCTGGGCTGTTCATCATTTATGTCTTAGGAATGACTAATGTCTGACCCCAGTTTCACTTGTTCCTGCTCTCAGTAATAGAGTCAGGTTTTTAAATAATAAATTGCAAGAAATATTTGCTTCAGATCAACATATACATACTGTATGTGCTTGAGAAAAGCTCTAAAAGGAAAACAGTGTTACAATAGTGAGGGGTCATATGGAGACATACAATTTTTACTTTTACAAGGTTTGTAACGTTTTAAATGAACATTTCTACGTTTTAGACAGCTAAAGCCATACACAAAACAGAATGCATATACAATGCTCACTGTGAAAGTCGATCAAAGCCTAAATATTTATAGAAGAAAATGCCAATCCAACCTAGGCTAAATAGGGGGAAATAAGCACTTAAAATTACATTAGACAGTTTTGAGGATGGTGACTTTACAAAGAAATATTTTTGGTATATTTCAAAAAAAACAATAAGGAAATGATGCCTCCTTCTTTATGCATGGCTGGCCTTTTCGTTTGTGTCAGGGGAATCTGGATAGTGGGGTGAGGAAGCACTACTGGTTGCCTGTCATAGAGTTTACCAGCTGACCTGTCACCATGGATACGCGTGGGGCCTATTTTGGAAGACAGTCCACTTTTGTAAGAAAAACAATTGGTTCTTAGGGAGAACCTTTGAAATGGGTGCAGATAAGATGAAAACTTTGCCCTAGCCAAGGTGACTCTGGCATAGGGGCTGATCACAAAACTACATATTTATACAAAAACTCAACTGAGCTATTAATAAGATGCTTAAATTTAATACAGTATGACATCAAGATTCCAGTAAGAACCACTGTCATTGGTAAAGCAGATACTATTCAATATTTTAATATTCTCACATTGTGATACCAGTTTTTCCTTTTTATTTAACAGCTTCTACCTCAAATTTCCCAGTGTAAAAATGGAATCAACACCCTTATGTTTTGAAAAAGAATTGACAGGTTATTCTTTATTTATTTATTTTATTTATTTATTTTAATTTTTTAAAAGATTTTATTTATTTACTTTTAGACAGAAGGGAAGGGAGGGAGAAAGAAAGAGAGGTAGAGAAGCATCAATGTGTGGTTGCCTCTCATGTGGCCCCCACTGGGGACCTGGTCTACAACCCAGGCATGTGCCCTAACTAGGAATTGAACCAGCAACCCTTTGGTTTGCAGCCCACGCTCAATCCACTGAGCTACACCAGCCAGGGCTGACAGGTTATTCTTTAAATGTTCCATATCCCTCAGTCAAAAAAAATACCATGGTAAAATAATACAGCAGTTTTATTTAGGAGGCAACCATAGTTTATAAATATGTCTGAGACACCTGGTTTATGCAACATTGCCTGGGTTGGAAATTCAAGATCAATAAGTCAGCAGCTCTGAATCCGAGGAGCGCTGACAGGTAAATAAGCATCACGTAGCACTGCAGTGAGAGCCAAAATAGAGGTCTGCAGGTGGTGTTTTGCAGGCACAGGTGTGGTATCTACAATTTTACAGGAGAGAATTGAGACAAGCTTCACAGAGGAGGTAATGAATGACTTGATTGAACAATAAGCAGGTGTTTGCCAGATGGACACTTGGACAAAGGGAATTCCAAGTAGAGGGGAAAATGTGTGGAGGCTGAGATGTGTGAAAGAGGCACCATATACATACATGTCAGACAGAACGGAGATGTGTCGGGGCGGGAGCAATGAATTAGGGACAGCAGTTAGGTGTGGTTATGTAATGGGCCAAGAAAACATGGAGGGGGCTCCAAATCTAGAACATACCTCCTATAAAATGATTTTGACTTTCCATACTTTATTTTCCTCATTTATATTGGGGATAATGGTGGTGACCTACTACACAAGGTCATAAAGCAAAGGTTCAAAACCTGGGACAAAAAGACAAATTATTACCAGTGCTTCATGAAATGTGATGGCCGACTGGTTATGTATTAAAATGACAAATCCAATTTTACCAAAGATTTTTTATCTCAACTGGAGGAAATAAAGACTAATACCTTGCCATTATTATAAACCACTTCCTCATATATTACCTACTACTTCTTCCTCACAACTGTTCTGTAAGGTAAGCAGGGATTTGTTATTGATCCTTCCCACTTTATTTACCAGGAAACCGTCACCAAGGTTGACTTACACAACACCCACAACTAACATGTGGCGCAGTTAGTTAGCATCTGCATTCATTGATTGCTCTTAAATGTTTGGAAAGGGTAAGCCTATCACAATCCAGTGGAGGAGGTGCAGATGCGCCCCCCCCCCCCATTGGCAGTATCCCACAGCCATCAGTCTATAGAAGTTACAGCCCAGGCAACTAAATGTGCAACAGATACAGGAGGGGGGGATTTCTCAAGTCCCTGGAATTGAGACTACCCGGCAGGAGTGGTTACAGAAGGTTTTGACAGCAAAGCCTAGAAGAGGAAGTGGTGATACCCCTCCCTCATGACTGCAGACCAGGCGGTGCCGCTACAAAGGACAACCTGCTCTCATCTGCAGAGAGAGCTTTGGGGACAAGGGAGTGAAAGAGAAAGAGCACCGATGCATCGTTTAGAAAATACTACACAGCGCAGAAAGGAAGGAGCCAGAAGGCAGGGCAGCAAACATGCACCACTGTAACTTCAGACGTAGCGAAACACAGTGCGGTCAAACTTGCGACTCGAACCTCTCTTCTCTCATGCACACATTCTGGTAAAACTTGCGTTTGAATGGAGAGTGTGGGGATGAGAATGGTCGTTGGAAATCTGAAAGTGTATTACGACACTTGTTTAGAAAAAGCATTGCCCCTATAAATACTCCACCTACTTTTTGTAATATGTATCATGTGCCATAAAACAAGTATTTCATTTGGCTTAAGCTTTTATTTCATAAACTTGTACTACTCAGAATTAATAACCTGCTATTAAAAACTGTCCACTAGATGGCTATGTTGCCTTTATAAATACAATAAAACTGAAAAAAAAAAGCTGGGAATATAGTATTTTTCAGACTGTAAAATGCACCAGACCATAAGACGTACCTAGGTTTTAGAGGAGGAAAATAGGGAAAAAAATTTTGAAGCAAAAAATGCGGTAAAATATTTAATAACATAATATTTCACCAATGTAAATGTAAACAGCCAGATAAGCTACATTCAGACTATAAGACGCACCTCCATTTTCCTCCCAAATTTGGGGGCAGGGAAGTGCGTTTTATAGTCTGAAAAGTACGGTAAATCCTTAGTTGAGGATGTGTGAGAGGCAAGCCATCAATGTTTGCACCCGGTTCTCTCCTCCTCTTTCTCTCTTCCTTCTCCTCTCTAAAAAGTAAATAAATAAATAAAATATTTTTTAAAAATCTCTTCTTACATGTTTGGAGGTTTGATAGTTATATGTTTTTAAGGTATTTAAAAATAGTCATTCAATTAATCAAACTCAAAGGGGATAAATTTAATCTTAAGAGGTGTGCATAATTACACCCACTTCCCTTTTTGGTATTTAGAAAATGTTCTGGATACTCCCTGGCCCCAAGTCATTGGATTTAAAAATATTTCAGTTTTTTTTTTTAAAGGCAGGCAAATCCTATTAATGTTGTAACTATTCTTTCCAATAATAAATTGATTTGTACTCTAATGTCTGTTGCTGAGGTAGTATGGAACTTAGGTCATACACTCTAAGACAAATTAATTTGAAAACATTTTTAACTACCAATAGGCATAAAATATTTTTTTAACTTAAAATGTTTTAAAAGAGTCATTTCAATTCCAGTTTGGGTTGTATTGGTTTTGTTTTTTTTTTGTTTTTTTGTTTGTTTTTTTTTGCTTTTTATTGAATTAATTGGGGTGGTATTGGTTAATAAAATTATGTACATCACCTGTAGATTACATTGTGTTCGCTACCCCAAGTCAAGTTTCTTTCCATCACCATTTATTCCCCTTTACCCACTCCTACCTTCCCCTGCCCCCTGTCCTCTGATAATGACCATACTGTTGTCAGTGTCTATGAGGGTCTCCCTTCCCCGTTTTTTACCCAGCCTGCAACTCCCTCCCCTCTGACAGCTGTCAGTCTGTTCTCTTATTTATGAGTCTGTTTCTATTTTGTTTATCAGTTTATTTGTTAATTGGATACCATGTATAAGTGAGATCATATGGCACTTGTCTTTCTCGGACTGGATTATTTCACTTAGCACAATGCTCTCCAGGTTATATGTAAATGTTGATTTCTGTTTTGATGCAAAGAAACTGAAGACAAATCTCTTCATCTTCTTCTACTCTCTCTTTGCTACCAATTTCCCTCTATACATGCTTCTGTTTGAAAAGATGGGCTTTAAAAAGTTTCTTTTTCTATTAATATGAACTTATTTCATTTTTACTTTAAACTCCAGGCCATGTATTTTTAGGTTCATCGACATGTAATTTGATTTAGAATGTCAACTGAATTTAAGTTATTACGTGGTTAAAATCTGGATCCACAATGTATAGTTAAATAACTAAAGCTCCTTATTTGGCATAAACAGATTCCCCCACCCCCTTAAAATTAAAAGAATTATAGGACTGAATATTTAGATGTACTTTATATTACACACACCCATCAACAGAATCTTCTACTTCAGTTCTCAGGTTGATTGAAATTCTATTTTAAGCTCTTCCATCAACCCACTGCAATTTGCCCTGTAAGTCATAATTAAGTTAGTAGATGCTTGTGTGGGAAAGCAAATATCTGGGATGTGAAAAGGCCAAATGACTTCTATTTAGTTAGTGGATACTATTATTCAAATGGCGTGGGATCATCCAAGTCTCGAAATGCATCAGTTCAGTTGGAGCTGCAGCTTCCAGTTTTAGTTAATGTGTGTCCCTACCCGAAGAACCAGAATGAACAGTCGGACCTGCAACAGTTGATACTCCGAAAAACATCTGTTAGATGCTAGAGCCACTTATCCATCCAGCCAGTCATTCTTCCTCTGGTATTTTCCAGTTACTATGTGTGTGAACGTGTATGGGCTTGAAAGCAAAGACCCTGGGGACCTTAACCGCAGTATGTAATGAACTTCTGACACTCTGGGCACCCTGCGGCTGTGTGGCGCACGCTCCGTACCTGTGCTGGTTAACGTGAGAGCTGGGGAGAAAGGGCCAGGGGCACGGAAGGCAGACACAGGCTCTGTTACATGAATTGACAACACGTAAATAGAACATGCTAAGCATACAGTGGTCAAATTCTACCAAGTCTGGTAATTTCCTTTCAATCTCAGACTTACAAGGGGGTCAGAAATAATACCTACCAATAAAGGATTATTCAGGGGCCCTAAACTAACGGATTGATATGCATTATTAATCACGGCTTACAGGTGAAGAAACTGAGGCTCAGACTCAGAGAGATTAAGGTTTCACAGTTACATATTATGAAACTGGAATGCGTCCAGGTCTAACTCCAATGCCATGTTTCTCCCCCATGCTGCCTCTTGAAAATAGGCTTTATATTGGAATGTGTGTGTAATCTTTAAGTATGGCAAGACTACATCTATTTAGAATGGATCACAACTATTATTTCACTATGTCATGGAACTGGTTGATTTAAATGGTTTGTACTTTTATATAATCTATATCGCTTTACACAAAAAGTAGCAATAGCAGAAACTTGCTGTCTGGTCCTGGACATGAGATATACTTTAATATACAGTGTATTGACAGCTTAAACAAAGATATGAATTTTACAGCACCAGAAATTATAATATTGATAAAATCAGTTAAGCAGAATTATTAAAAATCAGCTCCATATTCAATAGAAGTGGATTTTATCACCTTATCTTACAAAAAGCAGTTAGTTCTTAAGTGGTATGTTAAAATAGTAGTTATATTTTAATAGGTCTACCATGCTTACACCAGGAAAGAGAATATGCTAGGCCAGAAACAAATAATGAAGATTTTGATGAGAGGGACAAAAATAAAGTGCCAGTGCTTACTGCAGTCAGATAGTACAATTGGGACATTTTATAGCTAGGGTAGGGGTAGCAAAATGTCATAACCTCATTTTTTTATTTAATTATTGATCTGGAGAGGTGGAGGGGAAATTCTTAAATACTCTACAGATAGCTAATCAGTTTGGCCTGGGTTTGGAAGGGCTGAATTTAATATTGTTTTAGAAATGGAATAATTTGCTTTGATTAGGTCAAGAAAGGAACACCAACTTCCCTCAAATTGAACCTACACCCCCTAAAGGTCAGGTTGTCTCCAAACCATTGACAAGGGGCACGCTCATTTTCTCTGTTGGCAGTTTTCTCGCTACATTCTTTTTTTTTTTTTTAAAGATTTTATTTATTTATTTTTAGAGAGAGAGGGGAAGGGAGGGAGAAAGAGAGGGAGAGAAACAGCAATGTATGGTTGCCTCTCACATGGTCCTCACTGGGGACCTGGCCCACAACCCAGGCATGTGCCCTGACTGGGAATCGAATCGGGACCCTCTGGTTCCCAGCCTGCGCTCAATCCACTGAGCTACACCAGCCAGGGCTCTCTCTACATTCTTCCTCCTGGTCCACAAGAAGGAGAAGCCTGACCCTCACACAGTTCATGGGTAACCTCCAAGGTGGGCAGATGACAAGAGGTTTTATACTTCTCATGCACTCGACCTCCCTGGTGTACTTGCCTTTCTGGTCCTTCCCGTCTTGGTGGAACTAGACCCTGATGCTGTGCTTGCGTTACCTCTCGGACTGTCTCTTCTCTGTGCTCTATGTTTGCAGCGCTTCCCCTTGTCTCTCTTTGAATATTGCTATTTCCTGAGGCTCCAGTCTAGCCCTCCACTCTGGGCCATCCTTCTCACCTCCTCTAGACTGCACACCGATGGCTTCCTCATTGGTATAGATCATCGAAATATACCTCGTTGATATATTCATCTCCACAACTCACTCTTGGGTACCCCCGACAGAGCAAGGCCAGCTCATCGACTTATGCTAAACAACCCCCTAGTCTAGCATTTTCCCATTTGATGGAATTGCCATCAACCTGGCCACTCAAGCAGCAATGTGGTTATCCTTCCATTTTCTTTCTCATCTATTGCAAATTCTTGACGGTACACCCTATGTTTTTCTTGAATCTGTAATCTCTCCATTCCTTTTATTGCCATATATATGAATGGGCATAATGTGTTCATCTATTGTTTTGCTTTCTTTGCATCTATCTTCCTCTTGCTGACCTAAACACTGCAATGTGACACTCGGAAAAATAGGCGTTTACAGTAAATATGGTCAAGAAGGGTACCGTAGTATGCCTTCCGTGGAAAATGGTCAAGGAGTTCTAATTCTGGCAGGTTTCCAATAAATAGCACCCTGGTCACATGCAACACAGACTTGGCCGAGGCAACTTGACACTAAGCTTTTCTCGAGGATGGCCTGGGGAGTGGTACCCAATGTTCCCATCAACATCCCATTGCTTCCTGAGAATCTGTTCCCTATGTAAAGGCAGGGAGATGCTGGGGAAAGCAAATGAAACACAACAGGATGAGGCAGAAGCAAATTGTAACGAGTGAATTGATAAATGCGTGACATATCAAAGGCCCGTAGGCCTAATGTCCACTTTTTGGTTTTGTGTATATGGTCTGGGAAACCTGGGTTCATTGTGGTTGATGGCTGTGATTGTGTGAGTTATAAAAAACTACTAAGGAAATTTATCTGTGCAACAGCAAAATGAAACTTCAAAACAAATTTGATTGTGTAAGTTATAGAAGCTATGGAGGAAATTTATCTATGCCGTGTGAGACAGAGTGTCAAAACTGCAGAATTCTTTGCATTTGGGACGATCTGGTTACAAGTCCTTTGGAAGTCCTCTGCAGCTACCTTCTGTTCCCACGTGAGATGAGCCAGGTCTCTGAGGAAGGGAGGCATAGGAAGAGACTGTGCTCACTGGTGCCTCAGATGAAATGATTCATCTTGCCTGTTGAGCAGATTTATTTCCAGAGGGCGGTTTCTTTACCATGGTGCAGACGTGGATTTGTTTTTCCTTTCAAAAAATATCCTTTGGCTCTTAAAGCATGCATCTTAGTGTTTCCATTGGCAGAGAGCTAAAATGTGACAGCGTCAGAGGATAAAATAGGACATTATGTTTGCAGTTTTGAATTATGGAGGCTGTGGTGATTGTTACAAGTGGAGAGAGAGGGCAACCGAAAGCATGTTTACGACGTGCTTAGCATTCACCCAGTCAGAGCTCTCCATGGTCTGGGAACTCTGGCAGCCAGTGTATTCAAAAGGGAGATGCTTTTAGCTTTCACAGGGACAATTTTCCAAATTCAGTTTGTGACCAATTTCTCCTAAGAATGAAGGGTATCTGAGTTGAGCCAAAGATTGTAGGCAAGATACACTGGTGCAGGAGATTGTCAATTCGATCTGAGAAGTTGTACTTGATGTAATTCTTGAAGAGTTTACAAAATAAGAAGCTTTGGAAATGGTTCATAGCAAATTTGGACATGAAATGTTCGGAAGTGTCATCTTAAAGTGGGCCAAACAAGGGACTGGATAATAAGGGAACTGCGTTATTGTCCCACTTCTATCATGGATGGCATGGCGACAGCAGGCAGGAGGCAAGCCTTCAGTCTCCTTCTCTGTGAAATCAGACACAGCATTTTCCAAACAGTTTTTTAGCGGGGGTATTATTTCCCTTCCAAACAACAGCTTATAGCTAATTCTAATATGTAAAATAGCTGCAGACAGAACACTTCCCTTGGAAACTGCAAGACGGGAACCAGGGGCCGTGGTCAGCTAAACGTGACCCCTGCACTCCCCCAGAGCCTTCCCCTGACCACCAGGAAGCAGCATGAGAAGCCAGTGGGAACATTTTGGAGAGACGGTAGCTGAAGTCTCTTGAATCCTAATTTTGTATGACTAAACATGGAAATCTGTCTTGCTAGATAGGACATCACCAGGAGCACTGAGAAATTAAAACAGGGACGGAGAAGCACCTACAGATTTTACTTGGAAAAAAAAATCGCCTGGGTTATTTGAAAAAAAAGTGTCATATTTATTTGAAAAAAATAGTGTGGGTTATTTTAATATAACCTCTGATGGAAATTAGCTTTCAGCTCAAAATGAATTTTGAAAGCTCCCCCTTTCATCTCATTTTTGAGGCACCTCTTTCTGTGAGTGCACAGCAGTTTCTAATTTGCAAGGCATGCTCACGGTGTCACCTCACGAGGACTGTCTGAATGACCTCACAGATTCACACTGCCCTGTTTGGTGATGGCAGTTTCCTGAGGAGCCCGCACATCCTTCAGAGGCTTCTTTTTCAAAAAGAAGGGAGAAGGGGGTTAGCTACCTGAAGAGTGAGGTCATTTTGTTTGCATCCTGATAAAAGAGGAACATGAGGTTTTTACAGTGGCGACCTTGAACCTCAGGAACAGCTTGGTCTCATATATACAATACAATTTGCAAATTTACAGACTTCATCTTAGGGCTGGGACTCAGGCCTCCATGACTCATTTATGTAACACAGACGGAATAGTCTAAACCTCACTCTCTTGTTTTCTCTTCTCGAAATGGAGGCTGTGCGGGGAAAGGGAGACAGAGAGAGACTGATGTGGGGAAGGAAGTGGTTCGTTGACAGGGACAGAGGACAGATCAGCTTCATCAACCACTGTGAACAGAACCTAAACTTTTTAGATTTGTGAAGGAAACTGTGGAAATATTCAGTAGATACATACTTACTCTCTGTACCATCCCCCCAAATAAAGCACAGCGATCATTTTATAAAGAAAGGGATGAATTTAAATAGGAGAGGAGTTGACAATGAAATATGAATGAGAAATGTAAATTTGAGGGAAATGCTGTATTGTTTAAAAAACCCTTAACACGTGACGCTAGATTGAAGTATTCGTATTTATTATTAGATATAGAAATATATTTTCTAGCACTCTATTTCCTAAAAAGGAGGTAAAATCTACATGACAACTGCTGCTATTTACAAATGGTAGTCACTCATATTTTGATTTCTAACTTTTTTTGGTTCCTAAATTACATTTTTTTAGTGTTTCTTTTTGTTCTGCTCCTTTGACCTAGCCTGGAAAATTTGAAGAACATTTCTTTCTTTTTTTTCCCCTCACTCTAATAAGCCTTTACAAGTTTTTTTTCCCTAAACTCAAAGTACAAAAATAATATTTTTAAAATGCATGTGTAAAGGACATTTTCATCTGCAATGAGATAACATCCATAGTTCAAGACAGTTTACCTTTCATTTTTTTATCATTGTTTACAGTAGAAATTACCTCTCGCGTATTATATATAGAACACTTATAAGTTTATAGATTGTGCATTTTATAGCCTAACTCAGGCATCCATGACTCATTGCTAACACATGCAGTTCTTGACAATGATATTCCAGAACTAATCGAACACTCATCAAATGCTCCCTGAGTTTGGGGTCCAAATACACATCACCTTAGAGGCATGCAGATGTAATGCAGTTTCCAAAAGCTGTTCTAGACCCATAGTCTGTGTTCTGTGACAATCTCCTGAGCTCATGTTAAATATTTTGCTATTTAATGTCATGTTTAATATTAATAAAAGCTAGTCTTGTTAAATACCTGTTTGACAGCAAATGAATCTTCAGTACTCTACCTGTTTTGATGTTTTTATCCTGAAACAATTCAGAATTAAATTTGGCAGGTAAATAAAACCATGGACTGATTACTGGAACGTGGTATGGTGCAAATGAGAAATAGAAGTATAATTCTCAGCACTGAGTAACAATGTATTTGGGATGATTTATGCAGAATTTAAATAAAAATAGCTTTCTGTGCCAGCATATTTTTTGTATTACAACCATGAGCTAATATTAAACATACCTTTAATTCAAACCAGCTTCTCTTTAAAGAGATTTTATTCTTCCAGTATGAAATGTTTAATAGCCCAGTGAGCTCTTATTAAATGCATACTTGAATGCGTCAGATCTCTCAGCTCATATGCGTTTTATTTAATGTTTACAGAAACCTTATGAGGCACAGATTCTGACTGCTGTCAAGCGACAGATGAGGAATCTGAGGACATCTTATAAGTTCTCAGATGGCCAAGAGGATAGTTACGGATGAGGATGAGATTAGAACCCAGGCGGTTCAACTCAGAACTACCCTGTTCCATGAAATCTCAAGTGCATTATGCAGTCATCTACTGTATTTCATGGGTCAAGACCAGAGCTCCATAATCTCCAAGACGGCTTTAGGAGTGATACAGAAGAAAAACCTACACGATTTTATTGAACTATGTCCCTCTTTTAGAACTCTTATTTCCTCCATCTGAAATAGTTTAGGCTTAAGAATGAAAGAAAAGAAATTATATATGACTTTCCCCTAACGAAGAATCATCATGTGGGAAGCACTTTTGATATTTACAGAAACTATGTTAAATCTTCCAACTGCTGGTTTTTCTGGAAATCAAGTTTTCTAGATGCTCAGGGCTTGTTCAACGCCAAGTTTACCACTGTACCGTGACACGTCCATCTTCTACTTTTGCCACAAGGATAGAACGCCATGCCACCATATACCAATAACCGTGACGGGCGCTGGAAACTTGTAGAGATCATACAAGTATTTGGGCCTTTCTGTAGGGTTTTGAAATAGGTTGGGGAGATCAAGAAAACCACTGCCAATCCATAAGATGCACTTGTGAACTGGGCCTTAAAGGACTCCGAAATTTAGGGTCATATGAAAAGTTCCAGTAATCTAACACCCCCCTGAGAAATCTCATCTGCATATCGGGCTTGGGTCTCACTGCTTTTATTTCTTTCTTTTTAATTGATTGATTTTAGGCAGGGCAGGGGGTGGGTAGAGAGAGAGACAGAGAGAGAAAGAAGAACACTGATTGGTTGTTCCACTTACTTATGCATTCATTGTTTGATCCTTGCATGTACCCTGACAGGAGATCGAACCTGAAGCCTTGGAGTATCGGGATGATGCTCTAACCAACTGAGCTACCTGGCCAGGGTATTTATTCCTTTTTTTAAATCAGAAGGCACTTTGAAAATTTGGAACTGGAGCAGGTTTTCTGAAGTGCATGAACCACAGACATTTAGCACTAGACAAGACCTGGGGAACTAGCATGTATAACTTTTCATCCTTTTGCAATCAGGAAGCCAAAAAGCAGACATTACAACTTTAATGTCACCAAGCCTGTCAGTGATAAAATTGCACTGGAAAGCAGATTCTCCAGCTCCAAGTTCAGAGTTTTTAATTAACTGACTTGGCCTTCATACCCATCATAGCCCCTGGCCTTTAGACTTGTCAACATGAGTCTGTGGCACTTCTTTTCCTGCCTTTGTCATCTCCCTTGTGGCTGAGGTTGCCCCCCCGGCTCCTAGTTTTCTGACTCTGAGACTGAAGATCAAGCCCTGTCAAATAGCACATAACTAAAACTCAACAATGAGTGCTACACACAGCACTGCTAGATATTACCTTAGTGTTCTTGTACCTTCTGGAACATTGGAGAATGTTGTTTATCGTTAAACAAATATATAATCTTATGTTTCCCTGTATCTTCAAGAAGCATGGATGAAGGAAAACATGTTATAAAATAATTTTTCATTCTTTACTATCAATTTAAATGTAGGTTCTGAGGAAATAGATTTTGCATATGGAAATGTTTGCATTAAGTCCATGATGTTTTCCAATAATTCCTACTTTTAAAGGAAGAAAAAGACAGATTGCAAAGTTCGTATGACCCTCAGAACGTATGTTCACTCTGGTGATTACCGGGCGCAGGGACAGTGTCGGACAGACAACAGGACAGATACCAGGACGTACCAGGAGCAGCTGCAACAGCAGCACCAACAGAAGCAACACGTGTTGTTGGGCCTCTGGTTTCCCGGTGCCTGGGGCACAGCAGGCGTTCCTTCATTTTGTGGCTGCTGCCTCTTTCGCATTTCAGCTGCCTTTGGCCTGGACTGGCTGCAAGAAGAGAGAAGACGTAAGGCATGAGAAAAGGTCACAATAAAGATAAGTCGCCTGTCCTGAAAGGAAGCAAACTTTGACTACAGGGTGGGGGCAGGAAGGTGGTTTAGGAAAGGGGAAAACAAACAGGCCTTGGCCAAGGCAATGAAAAATTCTCCAGGGCAGCTTTTAGGAGAATATCCTAAAAATTTTAGCGACAAACTTCGATCATTATCTGCGACATAAAATGTTAGTAGCAATCTTGCCACACAATCAAAATCAGTTGGCAAGGTAAATATTATGTGTGGAACTTTACTTTTAACTTCCTTCCTTACTCAAGAATGACTGCCTTTGCTTCTCTGTGGGAACTCCTTGGAGTGGTTACAGGGGTGTGTACTTCCTGCTTCCTCACTGCGGTCTGCAGTGAGGTTAACTGAGCTTCAAAAATCACCATGGCAAGGTTGTTAACGAATGACATTGTGCGGAAGATCAAAAGCGTTTTCGGTGCTCTCTCACCTTTTTGTAAAAATACTCAACCTCCTTTTTGGCACTCCCGGGACACCCTCCAGGGGCCTAATCTTGATAATAT